>KN824351.1:19847-39261 GCA_000827415.1 Serendipita vermifera MAFF 305830
CATTCATAATTGCAGTAGAGTCACGGAAATATTAAGAAAAACGTACGCAGTAGTAGCTTATCACGCATTCTCCGTGCTTGCATCCCAAACAAGTGTACAATTTAAACTGATTCTCCGTGGTTCCACAACGCTGGCAACGCTTCAATGCAGCGGTGGCTTCTTCGTCTTCCAGTTGTTTTGTGAAGGCGGCATCCACGTCCTTTAACGACCAGCGATATGGTTGCGTTTGAAGACGAGTGTTCTTCAGGTGGAGAGGATAGAACTCACACATAGCTTCTATGGTAGCTACGTGGTTGGTGAGTGGGGACAAGCTCAAAATGTTCGTTGGAAGCAACCTAGACGTGACTTTGCCACAACTTTATTGGCGTGCGGCCAGGTCGCCCCGACATTCCATTGCTCAAAATACAGTTATTTCAGAATTCTTGTGCATAGACTTGAATGCAGTATTTATTTGGGAAAGAGAAGAACATGACCAATCTTGATTTGCACTTACCCATTGTTCAACTCCCATTCCCCCACAGACTAAGAGAGCCTGCACCAATTGTTTTACATAACTCATCGCAGGTGTCCCTGGGATAATGTTGCCCGGGCATGTGGTGGTGGTCCAGTAATCGAGGATGCTCTCGAAAACTTTGGACCCTACTTCGACCTTGTAGTGCTTTCATTGCATAAATCCGGGGTTTCGACTCGACTATCATTAGAAGTCTTCATCACGTGATCGTTCCAACCACCCTCTGGTAACCTTTCGTCTCAGTCGATTGCAGCCATGGCAGAACAAAGACGGAAATCGGTTCTTATTACTGGTTGTTCAGAGGGAGGCACTGGAAATGCACTAGCGAAAGAATACTGCGGCCACGGTACGTTCCTGCCGGTTGTACCTTTTTCCCATGGCCGGGTAATTTCAATTCCGTCATGCAACGTGTCCAGAAACGTGTCAATTCTAATGCAAAAATGGCTATTCATTAGGATTTCATGTGTTTGCGACCGCACGTCGAATCGAAGCCATGCAGAATCTCGCACTGCTCAACGGTATCACTCTCATCCAGCTCGATGTCACTTCAATTCCATCCGTTTCGTCGGTACTACAGACTGTGTCTGAGATACTCGAGAGAGAGAATATGTCGCTGAATATACTAGTCAACAACGCCGGTGTTTCTAGCGTCATTCCAACGGTCGATATGCCACTACAAGCGTCTCATAACATCATACAAACCAATTTACTTGGACCAATGAATATGGTTCACTACTTTATGCCTCTATTGCTTAGAGCGGCATCCAGTCCGGACGGAAACGTGTGCATCGTGAATACAGGAAGCGTTGCCGGGCTATTGCCACTCGTTGGGGCCAGCTATAATGCATCAAAAGCAGCCCTTAAAATGTGGAGTGACTCTCTTCGCTTAGGTCAGTGTCTACTCGAGTGACACGATCCCGTATTGACTCATCTACCACAAAGAACTCGAACCTTTGAAGTAAGTCCAGTGTACTGTGAAGAAAGTGCCCAGCTAAATTGGTCAAAGTATCCGTGTGTTACATCTAGCCATGGGCTTTATCGACACCTCGATGTGGGGTCGTGCGCGAGAGAGCCTACCAGCCGGGTCGCGATATGCTTCGATTGAGAATTTGCTAGTAGACCATCGCTTGAGCTTTCGCCAAAGTAAGTCTACATCGGTGCCACGTAACTCTTTATTCTTGAGCCCTTCCAGATGGCTACCCTAATCCCCATTGCAACTATTGACACACCATTCAGACTCTATGTCAACCTCTCAGTTTGCCCAACGGGTTGTCAGCGTTTCCTCCAAAACCAATCCACCGACCACGCTGTACATTGGTAAAGGTGCCTTTAGGTATTGGGTCATCTCCTGGTTGTTACCTCAGTGGTTGAGGGTAAGTGTTCATCTAATGCATCATGGCGTCGACTGTCCACTCCAAGGACAGTCTCCCAACTTCTACATATTCTTACATCTAGTTCAGGACTACGAGATTTCTCGCTCACTCGGCTTATGGGGCCTGGGGGCCGCATTGCGGAAAGCATAGATTTGCTGTTCTAAATTACTTCTTCGATAGCAGCATGTGAAATTTGCCATATAAACAAGAAGTAAACAAGATGAAGATGAAATACTGCAACCCGATCTGTCACTGTTCAAGGCTTCACATGTTTCATACGTATGAAGTGAAATGAAAATACTGAGGAGGCTCCAGCACGCACTCCGAAAGCAAAGAACTGAAACAAGTGTATAGTAGACAGCCGGGATAGACGATACAGGCCTCCAGTATAGTACAAATCCATTAGAAACAAAGAACTTTTCCCATCTTGAACTGCCATTCATCGAATCTAGATATGATCCAGGGATACCCGATGACTTCTCTGGGAGCATTAAACGTGTTCAGCCATTTGCGAAAAGGAGAGGTAGGAGACGAGTTCTGGATCGAAGCCATGAGAAATCTAAGTCTTTGGTCCCAGACCCAGTAGCTGCTATTGTCGTCGAGATTGTACAGCTGTGCTAAAACCCAAGGCCATTGCGGCACGTAATCCATTGTATGCTGGCAACCCAAAGATGGAACAACGCTTATCGGCGTCAAGCCGTGTTTACTTTCCCCCAGAACAAGTTCACTGTGTGGTTGAAATCCGATAGTATCGGCCGTTGCTTTCAGCATTGGCTGGGTCCAATCGATGGTGGTGACATTGACTCCGCGGAAGACCCAAGGAGCCGAGTATGAGCTAATACCATCGAAAATGAACTGAATACACAAGTTTTTCCTCTCTTCTAATGGCCAGTTTCGCAAGAACATCTCGCTTGCCCAATCCTACGTAAACGATTAGCTTCATGGTATATTATGAGTAATAACTACATGCCATGATGACACTCATTGCTGTTGCACGCATGGTAAGCTTTCTGGACCCTTTACGCCAGGGCTCGACACGTGAATAGAGAGATGCAAGGTGTTGGGATACCGCCGGATTAGCTCCACATGATAATTTATGTGACTTCCAATCCTTTTTCTGACATTCTCGACTCTAAATCCACCTTTAGCCGAAGTAAAGGCACGGAATCGGGAAGAAAACACACGCAATAGTAATTTGAAACGGTGCCTCCCTGCCTGCATCCCACACAGCTATATAGCTTGAATTCGTTCTCTGTGACTCTACACTTCTGGCAGTGCTTCAATGTAGCAATGACGTTTTCATGTTCCAATTGTTTTATGAACGGGGCGTTGACGTCTTTCAGTGACCAGCTGTATGGCTGCGTTTGGAAACAATCGTTCTTCAGATAACGAGGATAAAACTCACACATAGCTTCTGTGTTAGCTATGTGGTGGGGGAATCAGGGACGATCTCAAGGCGTTGGAGGCAACCTGGACCTCGCCACAACTTGACTATCGGGCACGCGCCCAAGTCACCCCGACATTCCGTTACCCAAGATGGGATTATTTCATAGTTTTTAGGTAGAAAATTGAGAGAAATACGTAATTGGAAAAGAGCAGAATATGATAGATCTCGATTTGGACTCGCTCGCTTCTTTGATTTATGTTTCTGGTCAAAACACAACGGAAGAATACATGCGACGTTTGCTGCCTCCCATCTCTAATGTCACCTGAGGAATGTCGCGTTTATGCTGATCTGGCGAGTAGGAAAGCTCTCGAAAACCTTGGACCTGACGTTGATCTTGTGGTGCTTTCTTCGCATAGAACCAGGCTTTCCACACGAGTATTACTAGAAGGCTTCCCCACACGACAATTCCAGTTAACCGCTGACACTTTGACGTGACCTTTGGTCTCAATCGAATACAACATGGTGGAACGAAAATTCAAATCGGTCCTTATCACAGGTTGTTCAGAGGGAGGTACCGGCAACGCATTAGCAAGTGAATATTGCGGCTATGGTACGTCGCTGTCTGTTCCCGTTCTCTTTTCCCGCTGCTGTGCAATTCGATCAATGCAATGCGTCAGGCCTAATGTGCAATGACTATTTTGCAGGATTTCATGTATTCGCGACTGCACGTCGAATTGAGGTCATGCAGAACCTCGCAACGCTGGACGGTATGACTCTCATCCAGCTCGACGTCACTTCAATTCCATCCGTGTCATCGGTATTTCAGACAGTTTCTGAGATACTCGAGAGGGAGAACATGTCACTGAACATACTCGTCAATAACTCTGGAGTGGCTAGCGTCAATCCGACGATTGATATGCCACTGCAAGGGTCTCATAACATGATACAAACCAGTTCAATTGGACCAATGAGTATGGTTTAGCACTTCATGCCACTATTGATGAGAGCGGCCTGATCCGGACGGAACTGTATGCATCGTGAATACGGGAAGTGTCGCCGGTCTATTGCCACTTGTTGGTGCTAGCTATAATGCATCAAAAGCAGCACTTAAAATGTGGAGTGATTCTCTCCGTCTAGGTCAGTACCTACTGGGGTAACGGAATCTCGTATTAACCTATTTACCATCAAAGAACTCAAGCCTTTCAAGTGTACTGTGAAGAGATCTACATGCTGAATCTGCCAAAGTATTCGCGTCTTACATCTAGTCATGGGCTTCATCGACACCCCGATGTGGAGTCGTACGCAGGAGAGCCTGCCAGCCGGGTCGCGATACGCCTCAATTGAGAACTCGTTTGTAGATTTCCGCTTGAACTTTTGCCGCTGTAAGTCTACCTCATTGGAACGTATCTCTTTATCCTTGAGGCCCACTGGATGATATCGCCGCCGCCAACCATATCATAATTATTGACAGAGTATTAATATGCCATTTCGACCTCTCAATTTGCCCGACGGGTTGTCAGTGCTTCCTCTAAAGTTAATCCACCAACCACGCTCTACATTGGTAGAAGAGCGACGACTTATTGGCTTATTTCGTGGCTGCTAACTCCGTGGCTAAGGGTGCGTTTCAAAGTCCTGCGCTCAGGCCAAGGGCCAGAGTATCTACTTCAGGACTTCGAAATTCTTATTTTACTTGGTCTCTAAAGTCTGCGATACACATTGCGGAGAGCATAGAATTTCCAGTCCAAATTACTTGGCCGGTAAAATTTTTCAGAATTTACATATTCGCGGCCTGAACAAAGGCTAAGCAAACTGGAATGGAAAATCTTCAATTATGAATGTTCAAACCGAGCGGCTTCTGGGACAAATCGAAAAATGACGCAATTCTTTTTTCGTCGTTTGACAGTGTTAACTGTTTATACTAGTTTTATCGGAGGCCGAGGGTTCAGACGTACCTTTTCGCGGGAGTGATCGGCAGATCCTCCCTTCGCCGCATAGGACAGGCGACGCTAGTGCAGACATACAGCACGGTTGTGCGGGGTATGTTTGCTGGAATCCTAGCGTCGTACCGGATCCTTTCTGCTTTAGGTCACGCGTAGACCGACGCCGCTGTTTGTTCATAGTAGTCGAGGGCCGTACCTGTAATTAGTCGCCTTCCTTCCCCTCGACCACGTCTTTTGAAGCACCCACCCATCCCTCCCTTTGCCGTATGCACTCGCTCGCCGGCCGATTCCCCTCTCGCTGCCTTAATTTTGTCTCATCGGCGGCCGTTTCCTCCTCTAGCGCCTTCATTTTTGTCTATTCGCCCCCCTAATACAGGCCATTTTGGCTGGTTTTTCTCGCTATTGCCTATGTGCGTTACCCGCTTCGGTAAAAACATTTGATACCACATTCATACAGATCAGCCAAGATGACTTTCTTCGAACCTTGTTCAAGCAGAGGCACGTTCCCTGATCATCATTTCTGCATTCATATCCAGCATCATTCGGTTTCCAAACCACTTCTCCGGCGGACGATATCCTTCTTCCGAGTATCCTGGCACAGATGGGTCGTACACCTTGTCTGGCCATTTCATATCGTATGCAGAGATCAAATACGCCAGGACCAGTTTGACTTCCATCGCCGCAAAGAAACGACCAGGGCTAAAACAAGGCAATTAGCATTGGAAGAAACGCTTTGAGATCACAAATTAGACAAGGAAAATGCATTATTTGTGGAGAATGATGCTAGCAAAAGGAAAAAGAATGTGGGAATGATTGAGACCAACGTACCAAGCATGTCGCCCATGTCCAAACGCGAGGAACGACTTAGAGGTGGTATACATTGCCTTTCTGACATTGCCTTCTGTCTCGCCTTTCTCCTTCTGACCATTTTCACCAGAAGAGGTTTCAACGAACCGAAATCCATCAAACACGCCGGCATTCGAATATATGTTTTCGTCATGATGGGTTGCATATAAATGGGCGGAAACGGTCGTGCCGACTGGAGGTTGGAAGCCATTGGAGAACGTGAACGGTTTGATCACTTTGCGCGTCATGATCTCTGTAACCAAGAGCAAACATGGACGACCGTTAGACGTCGACATACAGTGTAGGAATACTCACGCGTTCCGAACGGTGTAATGCGCATGCATTCTTTCACAAAACTGTCCAACTTGATCATTGCTCCAATTGCTTCCTTGCTCCATCCCAAACGAATTGTGATCTCCTCAATCTCTTGACGCAGCGGCACAATGTATTGTGGGCTAAATAAAACACGCATGATCAGTTCTGTTTTCAAATGCGCAATCGAGTTTCTGACCGTGCTAATAGCCAGTATAGACAGTTGGTTACAGTCTGTGTATGCCGGATTCAGTATCAAGCATTTCCCCGTAGTGCACATTTACCATCGAGCTTGTGTGAATAGCCACAAAGTTAGTCATAACGATCCGACTGAGGATGTCGTAAGAATTCCGTTCATGCTCGGGTGCAGTTTCAATAAGCCAGGAGGTGAAGTCATCCTTTGTGAGAGTGAGTCAAGCTCGGTCCTGCAACAAAATCTTCAAGTCTCACCGAACTGCCTTTCGTGCCGGCCGCAATCTTTTCATCGAAAAAAGAGCCTGCGACATCATTGGCTGCTTTCATTCTCTTTGTCACTGTCGTTGAATACCACCCAGCGATGCTATGTAGTCGAAGTTATTAACCTCTTTTGACCGAGGCGCGGGGTGTTCGAATACACTTACGGGCGCAATATCACCGGGAACATATTGATGAATGAAGCGGTTTTCATAACATCTATCGCGCTTGATACCATGAGGTTGAGCCATTGCTCGTTCCGGCCTGATATGTATAAACGTCTCGAAGACGGTATCCGTCCAGACAGTGAGGTGCTTACACAGTGGTAGCCCGACGAAGATGCGGTTAGATGCTTGTGCCACCACCTTCTGGGAAAAGGGGAGAACTTTGACGACCTTCCATTCTGATAGGTTTGTTAGCGTGGAAGACTCCGCGGGGAATGGAGGCGTACCGTTATCCTGTTTTCCTAAGTAGTTGGAAACCGCACACTTAGTTTCATCGAAGACGTCGGGGAATAGCCCAGAGAGGTGACGCGTGAGCTTGAAAATATCGTCAGGAAAACCAATTGCCAAAGAGGGATGAGTATACCTGATTCCGAATAACCTGCAAATGATAGTGATCGAATGTGAAGTTGGGCCCAAACGTATACTTTGTTTGTATGGTCTGTACAGTAGGGTTAGTGGTCAACGGGCTGGCTAGAAACGGGATGATACCTACTTCTTCACCCGCATCCATGAAAGAGAGCACGTCATCTGGTGCTTTACTAATTTCTTCAACGTATTTACTATGAGCCGTTGCCGCCCATCCTTCGAGCCTTGGGATTAGAGTAATGGGGTGCTGAGCAGTTTTCAGATAAGCAGAGACTAGAGACAGAACCTTTGGGCTAAGTACCTCGGCGTAAGCTCGCATGGATATCTCACGTCCCTTTTCGCCAAGCTTGAACGTAGAAAGGGTCCTGGAGAAAGACCAGATCCCACCATAGACAGGGATTGACGACTAGCCCAGTTAGATAGACTACAACAGATTGAATGAACCGCTTACTCTACTTTGCCAGTACTGCCACGCAGCAATAGCCGACCCAGATGCAGCAACGGCGTAGAGCCATGCAGATGGAGAATGATTGAAGCCGTCCCAAGCCACCTTGATACTTTCCATGGTAGTCGATGAATGCAGTCTCTCCCTCCCTGGTGGCCACTTTTATACTCGTTGGAGGAGTTTGCAGGTCGACCCCGCCCGACGAAAGCGGGGCTTCCTTATAGAGATCTGCATACCATTGATGCATCATACGGATGCGCAAGACAATTGACCAGTAGAAAGGGTTCCCGTGATCGAGCGGGGTCGCACCAATCCACTCGGCTTGGGCTTCGCAGTTCATTGAAAACATCGGGTGTCTGAGGAATCGAGCCCTTTGGAGAGGCCGTGAGACACACAGTATAACAGCGAAAGCATCATCCTTAGGGATGGTTCAATTTCTCAGTTGGACAGTCGGAGATATCTATTGGTACACTGAGCAAGAGCTTTGTTGTAGATTGTAAGCCATTGGTTCAAAGTGGTGCTTCGGGGTGATTCATTTGGTAATGGGTAATACACTTGGGGTTTCGACTCTACCTACGCCCGCTTTCTGATCATCATCTCCGCAGTACGGTTCAACACTATTTGCTGAGCATACCACTCGTCCGGTGGGCGATACCCTTCTTTTGTGTATCCGGGCACTGACGGGTCGTATACTTTGTCTGGCCATTTCATGTCGTATGCCGCGATGAGATGAGCGAGGATCAGCTTTATTTCCATTGCAGCGAAGAAACGACCGGGGCTAAGAGAGAAATGTCAGTATTCGAGTCTCGGAGTGGGACCTATAGCAGGAAGGGTATGGAATAAAATCAACTTACCAGGCATGCCGTCCATGTCCAAAGGCTAGGAAGGTCTTGGATGTCGTGTACATGGTCTTCCTAACATTCGTATCTGTTTCGCCTTGCTCCTTCCGGTCCTTGACATCCGAAGTGACCTCTAGGAATCGGAAGCCGTCGAATGTTCCAGCATTTGAATATAGACTCTCGTCGTGATGTGTTGCGTAAAGGTGAGCGGAGATCGTCATACCCGCCGGAGCCTGGAAGCCATTGGAGAAGGTGAATGGCTTGAGTACCTTGCGCATCATAACCTCTATAGTTGCGGCGGCGAGTGAGTGCCTGATGGCGACCATCGGAGTCATGACTCACGAGTTCCGATGGGAGTGATGCGCATGCATTCCTTCACAAAACTATCCAGCTTTGGCATCGCTCCAATCGCCTCTTTGCTCCATCCGAGACGAGATGTCACCTCTTCAATCTCTTGACGAATTGATTCAATATACTGGGGGCTAAAAGAAAACAACTAGATCAGCCTCGGTAAGACAGGAATGAATCAGAGGACTCACCGTGCCAGTAGCCAGTAAAGACAATTGGTCACGGTCTATGCATGAATAATTTAGTGTCGGGAAATTATGCCATAAAAGACTACTTGCCATCGAACTCGTATGGATCGCTACAAAGTTGGTCATAAGGATACGGCTGAGGATGTCATGGGGGTTCCGTTCCTTTTCTGGTGCATTCGAGATGAGCCAAGACATAAAGTCGTCCTTGACACCGGTAAGCTTCATTCGGGATAAATTGCGCGTTCAATGATACTTACCGATTCGGCATTTGTACCACCTGCAAGTTTCTTCTCAACAATCGGACCAGCAATATCATTGGCTTCGTTGAGTCGTTTCTTGACAGTCGTTGAGACCCACCCAACAAGGCTGTGGCATATCAGGACCAATCAAGCGGATCATACTCGGTCATACTGACGGGCGCAGAATTGCAGGGAACATATTGACGAATATAGCGACTTTGACGATGGATACCGCACTAGATATCATAAGAGCGAGCCATTTTTCGTTACGACCTGATATGGTAATAGGTTCAGAGACCGTTAGTTTTTGTTTTTTTTGTATACGTACACAAGGGTAGGCCAACAAAGATGCGGTTTGACGCCCTTGTGACGACATTTTGAGAAAAGGAGGTGACATCCAGGGTTTTCCACTCTAAATTATGTCAATATGGGATGCTAGGGAAAGGGATCAGTACACTACCGTTTTCAGGTTCTCCTACGAGATCGGAAACGGCTTGCTTGGTTTCATCAAACACGTCTGGGAAGAGGCCGGACAAATGACGAGTAAGCTGTGGCTGCGATCAGATATTCACCTTGTCCAGTAGCGAGGATTACTTTACCTGGTTCCGAATGACGTGTACATGATAGTGTTCGAATGTAAAGTTTGGCCCAAACGTATACTTCATTTGAAGTGACTATGCGGCATTGATCAGTAGCTGCAAGGCCAGATACAAGCTTGCCTTTTACCTCTTCCACCGCATCCATGAACGAAAGAGCATCGTCTGGGGCCTTCGCAATCTCTTCAACGTATTTGCTATGGGCCGTTGCCGCCCACATATCTGGTCTAGGGAGGACTATAATGGGGTGCTGGGGATAGTTCCTGTGTTTGAGAAGAGAAACGAACGCGGGGTTGCGAGAGAGCATACCTCTTTGTAAGTCCTCAATGTCTCTTCACGCCCGTTCCGGACAAACTTGAGCGTAGAAAGCACTCTGGAAAATGAAAGAACTCCCCCATAGGTGGGGATTGAATACTGTTCTGATCAGATACGACATAGCATCGCTCTCAGTCGTACTCACTCTATTTTGCCAGTATTGCCACAGAATCAGGATAACGGTTGATACCGCAATAGCATACACCGAGACGACTGAAGGGTGATTCGAGTTGTTCCAAATACTCTCAACGGCGTTCATAGTGGGATTTCGTAGTCTCTCATCCTCCTTGGGTGGTCGAATTTATGCTCGCACGCAATGTTTGCAAGGGAACCTATCCGACAAAAGCGGAGAGTCCGCTTATCAACGGCACGTGTATGGACCGAACCCAGCGAAGCAACAGCTCTCATGACCGAAGTGGATCCGTTTCGAACCCTACCCAAGATCAGTTCAATGGTGCGCTTCCAAGTTCAATCAATCATACGAACGACCAATCAACGCTTTGGGGTTTGTGGGAAGCTCCAGGTCAATCTTTATCTTAGCGGCGGAGGACGACCTGTATTCAAGGCGGTGGAAAGGGTCAAAAGTTATGAATGACCACTCGCTACCTATTTGGACCCATTGATTCGAATAAAATGTGTTAAATATAGATGCTCTACGCAAAGTATATATCGTCTATAATGCTGCCGCAGCGCATGCATCCGGCTAATGAGGACCTTACCTAGAGTTCGGCACGCCGACGGAACATAATCTTTGCGTCTCGATTCGGGCTGAGACTTCCCGCAAACCACAGATCTGGTGGGCGGTATCCTCCTTCTTCACCACCGTGAGCGTTCGGTCCCTCGTAAACATCCTTCGGCCACTTCATCTCATACTCATAAATCAGGTGTGCCAAGATGAGTTTAACCTCCATAGAAGCGAAGAAACGACCAGGGCTGCAGATTATAGGTTAGTATAGGTTGGGCTCAGCTCCGAATAAGCACCACCCACCAAGCGTGCTTGCCGTGTCCGAAGGGAAGATAAGTGCGCGAAGTGGTGTACATTGTTTTCTTGCTCTTCGTAGGTGCCGTCTTTTCGCCGTCTTCGTTCTCCTCTTTCTTTTCGACGAACCTAAAGCCGTCAAATATCGTTGGATTATCGTAGTTCTCCTCATCAAAGTGCGTGGCGTAAAGATGCGCGGCTACAACATGTCCCTTCGGGATATGGACCCCATTCGAGAATGTGTAGGGCTTAAGGGCTTTTCTGCTCATGACCTCTGGGGTGGGTATCAGCATAGCCGGCAATAGCTGAAAGGTAAAACAGGCTTACCGCCACCAACAGGGCAAACCCTCATGCATTCCTTCATAAAGCTATCCAGTTTTGGCATGGTTCCAACCGCCTCTTTAGTCCAGCCATGCTTTTCTGTGACCTCGATGATTTCTTCACGGAGTGGTTCGAGGTATTGAGGGCTTTAACGGTGGTTAGCATATAGATACCATGAGTAGCAAAGTAAAATACCGGGCCAGGAGCCAGTATAGAGCATGTGTTACATTCTTTGGGCGCATTTAGTCTCATTGTGAAATGCCAGTCAGAGAAAAGCAGAGCTTCACTTACCATGGAACTGGTATGAATTGCGGCAAAATTGACGGAAATAATACGCGCAGAAATGTCCTTCGCATTGTGCTCATCCGGAGGAGCATATGCCAGGAGCCAGGAGATGAAATCGTTCTACAAATGGTGAGACGGGGGATAAGAGCAGAACTATCTCTCCTTACGGGACGCTCGGCCTCACTCATAGCTATTCTCTCATCAATGTATTGGCCAACAATCTTTGCGGCGGCCCGCGCACGCCTATCGGCTGGGGAAATGAGATTTCCGATAATCCTAGGAATACCTTCAGCGTCACGAAGTAATTCAAGTTCTTCGGAGACTTACGGGCGTAGCATATGAGGGAAGATGTTGATGAGGAGGGAGACCTTCAGTGCGTCCATGGCGCCATGGATGTTGAGGTCGATCCAGGCCTTGTCACGACCTTTTCACGTCATAATTAGCAGAATAGCAAGCATAGCCTGGTCGGCTCACAGATAGGAAGTCCGACAAAGACGCGATTGGAAGCCCTTGCCACAACCTCTTGGATGAAATCCATCGCGTTGAGCGTGACCCAGTCTGGAAAGAGGCGTTTCAGCGGATTTATCGACAAGCTTTAGTCCCTCACCATTTCCGGGACCAATGCAATCAGAAATGGCCGCCTCGGTCTCATCGTAGACCTCCACAAAAGTGCCTCCCAAGTTTCTAGTGAGCTACCCAGAAGTTGATTCGAGTGAGTTCCTACATGACCAAAAGATTGCTCTCACATGGTTTACAATCACTTTGATGTGGTATGGGTTTTCGTCCAGCTTGGGTCCAAAAGTGTATCGCATCTGAACCAACTGCGTATTCTCGGTTAGCGGGCTTAGCGGGCTTAATTTTGATAGAGATATTCACTTCTTTGGCAGAGTCCATAAATGAGAGTACATCATCTGGTGCCCGATTGAGTTCGTCAATGTATTTGCTGTGAGCGACGACCATCCATGTGTCGAATCGTGGTATACTAATCATTGGGTTCTGTAGATACATGTCAAGAGAACGCAAATATCTCCAAAAGGATCACTTACTTCCGCATAAGCTTTCAAAAACTCTTGGCGCCCCGACTTGATCATCCGCAACAAGGAAAGCACCCTGGAGAATGAGAAAACCCCTCCATAAGATGGCACATTTGGCTAGATATTCTCAAAAATTCAGTCATGGGAGCTGGAATGACGCGAAGTTTCACTGACCTGGTTGATATAGCTCACAACTCCTACTCCTACCACTGCACAAGTGGCAACTTGCAGCTGCCACGAGGAAAGGAAATACTCCATTATTTTAGAGGCATTTTCAAGAGCGGCCTCCATCTTCGTTGTCTGGGTCGTTGTCACCTATCGGTTCTGATTGGTCGTAGTCTTTATATTAAATGGTGACTGAATACGGAACCAATCCGAGGATGTCGGGACATCCGTCGTTCCCACCTGCACCCCACGCAAAACTATTAGCCAAGGGACAGGATGGGAGTCTGCTCACCACCCATTCGGACGATCAACTCAAATAGAATAAACCCAGATTTTTTACGCAAAGGGTATACTGTACATAATGCCGTCGCAACATATGCATCCGGCTGAGGAAGACCATACCTAGATATCAGCACGTCGACGGACCATAATCTTTGCGTCGCGATTCGGGCTCAGGTTCCCCGCAATCCACAAATCCGGGGGTCGGTATCCTCCCTCCTCGCCACCAGCGATGCCGTGAGCGTTGGGCCCCTCGTAAACCTCCTTGGGCCACTTCATCTCGTACTCATAGAGTAGGTGTGCTAAGATGAGCTTAACCTCCATAGAAGCGAAGAACCGGCCAGGGCTATAGAGTAAAGGTTAGTGTGTGTCGCGCCAAGGTCCGAGTGGCTGTCACCTACCAAGCGTGTTTTCCGTGTCCAAAGGAAAGATAAGTACGCGACGTCGTATACATAGTCTTCTTGCTCTTTGTCGGCGCCGCCTTTTCCCCGTCTTCGCCCTCCTCTTTCTTCTCGACGAACCTAAAACCATCGAACGTGTTCGGGTTCTCGTAGTTCTCCTCATCAAAATGAGTGGCATAAAGATGTGCGGCCACAACATGTCCCTTCGGGATATGGACTCCGTTCGAGAACGTATAAGGTTTGAGGGCCTTTCTGCTCATGACGTCTGAGAAAGGCGTCAGCGAGAGCCGAGTGGCAAAAGGGTAAAAAAACCCGTACCAGAACCAGGAGGACAGACTCTCATGCACTCCTTCATAAAGCTATCCAGTTTTGGCATGGTTCCAATAGCCTCTTTCGTCCAACCGTGCTTTTCTGTGACTTCGACGATTTCTTCACGGAGAGGTTCGATATACTGAGGACTACAACAGGCATAAGTCCCAGGATATCTTGAGTGGCTGGATTAACGTACCGAGCTAGGAGCCAATATATAGCATGTGTCACATTCTTGAGACCAGTCAATTTCCGCCATACTTGCCATTCAGAATAGTACTATTACTCACCATCGAACTGGTGTGGATCGCGGCAAAGTTGACCGAAATAATACGAGCGGCAATGTCTTTGGCGTTGTGCTCATCCGGAGGAGCATACGCCAAGAGCCAGGAAATGAAGTCATTCTACCGATAATGAGACAAGGGACTAGAGTTTTCAAAAGATTCCGCCTTACAGGACGCTCAGCTTCAGGCTGAGTTACCCTCTCCTCGAGATACTTGCCCGCAATCTTCGCGGCGGTCCTCGCGCGTTTATCAGCGGAAGAAACGAGGTTTCCGACGATCCTATGAGACTCATCAGCATCATTGACTATCTTCACGCTATAGCCCTCCAACGACTTACGGGCGCAGCATAGGGGGAAATAAATTGATGATGAGAGAGACTTTCAGAGCATCCATGGCGCCATTGATGTTCAGGTCGATCCAGGCCTTATCACGACCTGTTCAAGTGATGATTAATGATACTCTAGGCGTAGGTGGATCCACTTACAGACTGGGAGTCCAATGAAGACGCGATTAGACGCCCTTGCCACAACATCTTGGATGAAATCCATTGTATTGAGAGTGACCCAGTCTGAGAAGAAAGCACCTTAGTAGGTTCCTCGACAGGCTCTGGTTGCTTACCATTGCCCGGGCCAATATAGTCAGAGATGGCCGCTTCCGTCTCGTCGTAAACCTCCACGAAGGTGGATGCCAAGTTTTTGGTAAGCTGCCAGATTTTTGAGTCTAACAAGTTCTCATAGCGTGAAGAGAACTCTTACGTGATTAATGATCACCTTCACGTGGTATGGGTTGTCGGCCAGCTTGTGCCCAAAGGTATACCGCATCTGGATCAACTAAATATTGTTGGTGAGCTACTAACGCAGTCAGAAACCTGACAGAGGTACTCACGTCCGTGGCAGAGTCCATAAACGAGAGAACATCGTCTGGCGCTCGGTTGAGCTCATCGATGTATTTGCTATGAGCAACGACCACCCATGTGTCGAATCGCGGCAGAGTAATCATCGGATCCTGTATAGACACATCAGCTCCCTGCCCAACACCTCCAATGCAAGCACCTACCTCTGCATATGCTCTCAAAAACTCTTGACGTCCGGAATTGACCATCCGTACCAAGGAAAGCACCCTAGAGAACGAGAAAACCCCTCCATAAGATGGCACTTTCGGCTACGCATTCCCAGGAAAGTTTAGCTGGAGAACCTGGAGTAATGTGGAGTGCCACTGACCTGGGTGATATAGCGCACAACCCCAGCTCCCACTACAACGCAACTCACGACTTGTAGCTGCCACGAAGAGAGGAAATACTCCATTATTTTTGTCGATTTTTCGAGAGCGGCCTCCATCTTTGACGTCCACGAGAATCCTTGTTAATATCCGCCGCCCCTGATTGGACTTTCACGCTTTATATATACTCCAAGGCTAATAATGATTTGAATACGGAACCAATCCGAAGATAGCGGGACTACCCCACCCGCTATGACTGAATTAGGAGTCTGCCCGACTGGGACGGGACATACTCTAGCCAATCGAAACGGTGACGTTGGCGGGGGTTTTAAACATGGAAGCAGGTGTAAAGGTGGGTATTATTACCCCTCGCAACATGCACGACTGATTCCTTCGCAGCAGTCGCGCTCTCGTCGGGCTGAATCTCGCTTCGGGCTCCCGAAAGGAAAGGAAAGGCTTTGCTTTGCATGTTTGACTGACGAAACGACCGCCAAACGCGGATGGATGAACTGACGAGGCGATAACGGGTCCTTTAAACGCGTGCAATAAGATGAATACATACAAACAAAAACCAATAGCGCTGGTTCACGCTTTCCTCCGAAGGACCACCTTGGCCCTTTGATCGGGAACAATACCCCCTATCCACATATCGGCTGGACGATATCCGACCTTTTCACCAAGTATGTCTACACCGCCGGTGTTCTTGGGGACGTCCTCAGGCCAACTAAGATCATAGTTGACAATGAGTTCCGCCATAATGAGTTTGACCACCATGGACGCAAAGAACCGACCAGGGCTGCGATAGGGGTCAGCATTTCTCCAAAGGTACCCCTCTGGTAGGACTTACCACGCATGCTTTCCATGCCCAAACGATAAATAGGTGGATGAAGTAGTGTACATCGTCTTCTTCGTCTTCGGGGCAGACCGTGCGCCTGTCTCATCCTTCTCTCCAGTCGTCGATTCCGCGAATCTAAATCCGTCAAATGTAGAAGCATGTGGGTACAGAATCTCATCTTGGTGAGTCCCGTATAGATGCGACGAGATGCTGGTTCCTGTTGGAACCTTGAGACCATTCGAAAACGTAAATGGACGCAGGGCGATGCGGTTCATGATCTCTGGAAGGACCATTTAGTCTTCCTGTCATTCGCGGCTATCAACATATTACTCACGAGGGCCAATAGGCGTCATACGCATACTCTCTTTCATGAAGCTATCTAACTTAGGCATAGAGCCAATGGCTTCTCTGGTCCATCCAAGACGCTCCGTAACCTCTAGAATCTCCGCACGCAGAGGTTCAAAGTAATGCGGTCTACCGTCTCCATTTAGTTGATTGCCACCAGAAGCAAGTGGACTCACCGAGAAAGCAGCCAATAAAGAGCCTGCGTGACGGTCTATACAAAGGGAATTAGGCCGTTGGACCGCCCTACTTTGATCTGAACCATGTGCCTACCGAGCTACTGGTGTGGATTGCCGCAAAGTTTGTTATCATTAGTCGGTTTAAGATGTTCTTTGCGTTGCACTCGCGGTCAGTAGCGTATTGTATTAACCAGGATATATAGTCCTCCTTCACAATAACGTCATTCAAAACCTTCCGCTGGGGCGAGTAGTGATAGACTCACGGTTTGAGCCTCTGTTCCCCTTTGAGCTATCTTCTCTTCAACCAGAGGCCCTGCCATCTTCAAAGCCTTCGCCAAACGAGGTTCCATGGGTGACATTAGCCGGCCCACGATACTAAAGGATAACAGAGATTCAGCGATGGGCATCTCATAGGCAACTTCTTGACGTACGGGCGGAGGAATTCGGGAAACATGTTGACTACAGTTGCCACTTTGATAGTGTCCAGTGCAGTGCCCTGAACCAAAGCCAACCATCCTTCGTCACGGCCTGTCATTCATGGTCAGGTAGCCACCCAGATAGACAAAGTATGTCACTTGCATAACGGAAGCCCGACAAAGACACGATTCGCAGTTCTGGCGATGGTTCGCTGGATGAACGGGAAAACAGCCACCGTCGCCGATTCTAAAGCAGGTTCAACAACGACGACTCGAAGATGAACCTGGCTCACCGTTTGGGCCAATTCGAAGCTGGCTCGAAATTGCTTCATGGACCTCGTCAAGCACATCCGGAAACAAGGTTGAGAGGTTACGGGTAAGCTGGGAACAAACATGAGATAGTCGTCCAATGAAGAGAGCGACGGCATCTTACCTGCTTTTTGATAGGTTCATGATGGAAATGGTCCTCAAAGACCCATTGACCAAAATTGTAACGGGTTTGGAATATCTAAAGGCCGCCGGTCAGGAGGGAGCAGGCACGCATCTTGCTCCAAGGAACACACATTAGAAGAAGCATCCACAAAAGAGAGTTGATCCTCCGGCGCCCGACTCAATTCGTCAATATACTTGCCGTGAACCAAGATTGTCCAAGTATCCATACGAGGCACAAGTATCATCGGGACCTAGAAAATGTGAGACCACTTTACACGCAGTTTGAATTAAACTAACCTTTTGGTACCATTCAATGTACCGCTGTGGCCCAGAAGTAACCTGGAATTGAATCGCCGATATCGTCCTGGAAAAGGAGAAGAATCCGCCATAAGTTGGAATTGGAAGCTAACGCAAAGTTGATAATAATGGTCAGTATCGAACACTTGAACCGGAAATCCATCTATTTATAGGTACACACCTGCTTGAGCCAGCTGCGAAACGCCCAGGCCGTGACAACGACGCCCGAAGCAATGTACCAGGAATATGGAGAATTTTGAATAATATCTAAATAGTGCTGGACGAGTTCGCTGGAGGCAGCCTTCATTATGATGGACGTGGTTGGCTGCGAAAGACGACCACGCTGGCCACCTTATACTTATTAATAACCGACTATACCCACATGAAGCTGTGTTAGCAAAAGTGCTCATAGCTAGGCGCGCGTATTCATCTTACGGGTGGAACAGTGGGACTTCGAATGTTTCTTTATAGAGTTCACTTGTATTGGCGTCTAAAGGGAGTGACGATATGTTCAAGAGTTTGTCACCTATCCACCATAGAAGTCGAAAACAATGTAAGTAGCGGTGCCCGTGCTTTACGCGGTACAGGCGGCCAGGGTTTCGCAGAATGACGCACATTCAAGAAGCCGACAAATGAAGCCGGCAAATATATCCGGAGACAGTATCACTATGGGTAAAATACCATAACTATAAAGCGAACGAAGACAGCTCATGCTCTCCTCCGGAGAACCATTTTCGCCTTGTGGTCGGGAACAATACCCCCAATCCAGATATCGGCAGGACGATACCCAACCTTTTCTCCAAAGATATCCACGCTACCACCGGTCTTGGGAACGTCGTCTGGCCATCTCAAGTCATAGTTGACAATCAACTCTGCCATAATCAGCTTGACCACCATAGACGCGAAGAATCGACCAGGGCTACGAGGGGAAGTCAGTATCTCTTCCGGCTTTTCATGAGTACAACTCACCATGCGTGCTTTCCGTGTCCAAACGCCAGATACGTAGACGAAGTTGCGTACATCGTCTTCTTCATCGCCGAAGTAGACCGTTCATCAGCCGCCTCCTTTCCTCCAGTAGTCGACTCCACAAAGCGGAATCCATCAAACGTCTCGGCGTGTGGATAGAGGCTCTCGTCTTGGTGAGTTCCGTACAAGTGTGACGAGATGCTGGTTCCAGTAGGGACGGTAAGGCCCGTGGAAAAGGTGAATGGCCGCAAGGCAATACGATTCATAATCTCTGAAAGAAGAGGTTAGCC
>KN824351.1:51021-66459 GCA_000827415.1 Serendipita vermifera MAFF 305830
GTCTATTTAACACCTTATACCTTATTATCTGCTCAAATGTGTCGATTATGACGATCTATGTTAGGCGTTGGCCGAAAGTACAACGAGATATACGCGAGGTACTCAAATAAATCATCAATTATCATAGAAAATAAACAGAATTACAGTGTTTATCCAGCCAGTAGATGCCTCCAGCAGTAGACATCCGGCCCATTATCGCCCCATGTGAATAAACGGTACCCAAGATAAAAGTCCGCTCCTGATTCTCGAAGTTCCTTCACGCCGAAACTAAGTTTAATTGAAAGATGTGTCTGCAGGTGTGGCGCCGCAATTAATTGTTGCTCCTATCTAAGTCTCCATGACGTACAGTCGACATGACTATAATGCATACGGTCGGTTGAGGCAAACTCCTATGCATTATCACGGTTATGCGTTATAATGGAAACGTGTTATGATCCATCAGAATACTACCAAACGGTATTGAATATGATTTAACCAGTTTATCAAGCATGTTTGGACCGCGTTCTTGGTTAGGAACCGCTATAGCTTCCCTCGATACTCCTGCGTAATCTTAGACACTTCTAGATCGGGTTTTCCGCGAATAACAATGCTAAAATGGTCGAGGGCCCGAAACAAGCATTGCTGAGTTCACAAGCTTACCCGTTCCCCCATCTGCTTGACCCATAGAGCCAATGCACGATCGACCTCAGGCTAGGTAACAATACGAGGGCTCTTGCCTGACAATGAACTTGGTTTTGGTGTGACCTGCTTCTCTTTATTCTCCAAAGCCTCCAACTTTCGAGAAGGAGTAAACTGAGTGAGAATAAGAGCTCCTGTTAGCAAGAACCCAAATTATTTGACGACTTCAGCTTGATTAAATGAACTCGGTAATTTATAGACGTATGCAAACACTGTCATCGAGTCGTGAAGTGTGAGATTTCGACGCCCTCTGACTTGAACTAGTCGTGCCGAGCTGTTTGGTATTTTACTCTTCTTTCTATTCAAGATTCTTTACTCAGTAGATGCTTTTTTGCATATTATACGACGGTCTGAAGCTATTGTTCCCCCAAAATGGTAGGCACTTTACGGTCAATCATACCACTTTATTGCATAAATCGGCCTCGAAGCGTCATGCATTATGCGTTATGCAATTTTTCAAGGTTTTATATGGTAACCAACTCCGTTTCAGCAAAATCCTATGCATTTTCGCGGTTATGCATTATAGTCATATGCATTATAGTCATGTCGACTGTAGATGCATGACCTACTCATTATACCCAGTGTCATTACTGAATCTCAGTCTCCTTACTGAGTAGTCTCTCTTCTTTCACCGGACTCGTCTTGTTCACAGCTTATCTGGTTGAGTCCTGAGAGATCGTGACCTCAGTCGTCACTCCTTACTTGAAGCAGACCTACTTTTTGGGATTGGCTGAGAAGGTGCATCTGGTATTACACCTTAGCATTGACCAAGAAGTGACTCAAATACTGGTTCCAACCTTCTCTCGGTCTAGGCTTCTGAGTGGCCCGTGTCAAGGATGAAGTAAACCCATACTTCCATTAGACTAAGAAGATGTATACAGGTCGGTTTCAGGCCATATTCCTTCACTTCTACACCAATTAATGTAATCACGAATTGCTCGCTCATCAAAGCGCGGATACCGAAATTCGTATTTCAGAATCTATAAGAATACATAAGCAAATAATGATTTAAGGCGTCGAGATACAACAAGTGAACGTACCTTTCTCATCCTCTCCCCATCCATTCCGCACCCATCATGTGCTAAGAGACTTGGGGATATATACGGCAAAAGCGGCGTATCCGGCACTGGCGGGTTCGCGTTTGTGATTATCTCATTCCACGCCATCATATGAACCTCGGTGGCTTCCTACCCGGGAACACGTTAGGTAGTGTTTCTCAAAGCACGAGATGGAACAAACCTGGATGACCTGACCCAGTACTTTCCCCTCAAATATGCCGGTGGACGACTCCAAGAATCCGATTTCAATACCGAAAACGCGAGATACGACCGCGGTCACGCTTCCTTGTGTGGCATCGGATTCATCTACCGCATTAAAGGTGGGTATCGTTACCGAGCCAGCAGAAGCCAGTATTGCGTCTGGGCAGTTTTCGGACGTGACAGAGTCGTCATAGGACGGTGGGATGGGGGCTCCTGCAATCGCATCTGCCTCCTCGCGTGACAAGGTGGAGATCCATCTTTAAGAATGATACATCGTGGGAATGAGGCACGTTAGTAAATGGAATGCAGACTGGAAGCAGGGGGAAGTACGCACTCAGCCGCTTTCCAAACTGCCCCGGCAAGGTCATAGGTATTGATACAACTCTTTGGTAGGTTTGGTGACCACAGTAGCCTCATCTCCCGTCCAATGTGCTTGTAAACGAGGGCAAGGAGCGTGATAGTCGTTACTACGTATGAACAAGACATGTGAAAAACGCGAAGGGGGAGATATTTTAAGATATACTCACCCTCAAATGGGAAGTATCCTTCTCCATAAGGAAACCCACACCGCACAACGACGAGTGGAAGCCCTTTGATACTGCCAATAGCCCGAAGTGACTCATGCCACCAAACCCCAGGCATGTTTTTGGGCTTCCATCCTTCTGGGTCGGTCTCTTTGTATCGTTTCTCAATACCAGGATGCTTATACCAGGGAATGGCTAATCGAACATGAGCTTTAATACTCCCAGGAATTCTCTCCATTTGAGAAGCCGAAGCACGCGCGATATGAAGGGCTGCACATAACGTATTCTGGATGTACACTTCCACAGGGCGAGTAGGGTGGAATTCGCCGGTGGCGTCGATGATATGTGTATAGGGAAGTCCGTTTGGGGCTAGGTCCATAAAACACTTGGAAACGGCACCTTACCAGAATCTCAGCGAAAAGACGAGACTATGTAAGACGAGACTCACTTGGGGTCGTGAGATTTACCTGTCGATATTCGATCAAGTCCTTACGGTCCTGGAGGGCCTTGAGGAATGCTTTAGGTATACGGGTGGTAGGAGGGTCTACGAGATACTTGTCCACTATACGTATATGACTGATCAGTGGCTCGGCAGGTAGTGGTGGGATGAGTTGTAGTGTCAGAATTGGCGCCATGAGAGCCAGGCCACCTTTTGAGGTGTTATGTTGCTCAAAGATCAGCTTTCTTCATGGCTAGGGCACCATAATGAGGCAAGCGACATACCAAATATCATTACGTTTGGCTTCGCAGTCATCTTGTCGATCACGAAAGGTTCGAAATAGCGAAACGTGTTTTACTTTGGCCTATGGTAGGTGTTGGTGGCCCAACAGAATGAACGAGGTTGGTTGGCGAGAAGTCAAGGTCGTGTCGAGTGGACACCTCAATAGCTCTCGACGAGCCGTGCGCCGGACATCCGATTAATTTCTCTATTTACGCAAGCCGCTGTGATACTGTATATCTGGGATTTGACACCGACACCATTTTCTGGGAAGTCGACGACTAAGATAGATTCCTTGTTAATGATGGAGCTCCGGATGCGAGCCATGGCTCCTACTTGCAAAGTGGGACGGACGGGGGGAAAAGGGGTCAAATACAATAAACTAAGGAGTTCCGGAGATTTAAGCGAGGCAGATGAGCCTGAGAGCTGAAGAAAGTTCAGTTGTGAAGGGGATCAAGCGGTCAGTGGCTGCGACCAGGACGGGATCACCCCATAACCACTGGGAATATGATGGGGAACAGATTTAATCTATTGCACGTCTTTGCTTTTTTCACGTCTCTGAAACCTGTTCATGACCCGTGTCGGGCTTGTGCCGCTTGCTCGAGGCCTTTGAGAAAGCCAGACCACGGACCTAATTTGTCATCATCGTTTAGTTGGCTTTGTATACGGATTTATTAACACTCCATTGGTGTAGTTCTATTTGTATCTACCGGGCTTTAACTAACGAAACGACCAGATCCATACAGTCCATTCTTTCATACGAGGGGTGAAGGCTTTACGTCTAAAGGAGACAGCGACCTTCAATGTTTTCCGAGGCTCAGTTACCCGCGTCTTTAGGATGTCTCTTACGAGGATGAGACAAGCCCGTATCCCCTAGAGGCTACGCAGACGTATACAGGTCGGTCTCCGGCCATATACCTTCATTTCTGCACCAGTTGATGTAATCACGGATTGCACGTTCATCGAAGCGCGGATATCGAAAGTTGTATTTCAGAATCTGTTAGAAGATATCAGTGAATATCGATACGAGGCACCCAAGTCCAACGATATCCCTTACATTTTTAACCCTCTCACCGTCCATTCCGCACCCGTCTTCCGTTACGAGACTTGGAGGCAAATATGGCATAAGTGGTGTATCTGGGACTGGTGGGTTTGCTTTCATGATGATTTCACTCCATGCCACCAGATGGACTTCGTTGGCTTCCTATTCGGGACCATACCGAGTTGAGCAAATGGTTTCAAGTTCTAGACTGAACAGACCTTGATGGCCTCCTCCAGCATCTTCCCCTCCAAGGCTCCGGCTGAAGACCCCAAAAATCCGATTTCGATACCAAACATACGAGATATAACCGCACTCAGGCTCGCTTGAGTGGCATTGGTTTCGTCTACCGCGTTAAAGCAGGGTATCGTTACGGAACCAGCGGAAGCCAGTATTGCGTCTGGGCAGTTTTCAGACGTGACGGAGTCGTCATATGACGGTGGGAACGGTGCTCCTGCAATCGCATTCGCCTCCTCGCGTGACATGGTGGAAATCCATCTTCGAGGTCGGGAGCCATTTCGTAAATACGAAGTGTCAGAAAAGAAGGCGTCAGTACCGGCTCGAACGTAAGAGGGACGACGCACTCAGCCGCCTTCCAAATAATACCGACGAAGTCGTAGTTATTGATACAGGTCTTTGGCTGGTTTGGTGACCACAGCAGCTTCATCTCTCGGCCCATGTGTTTGTATATGAGCGCAAGGAGAGCTATGGTGATTGCTATACACGAACAGAACCAATTTTAGTTTACGAATAATCAAAGGAGAGAGATATTCACCCTCAGTTGTCCAAAAACTTTCTCCATAGATTGAACCACACCTCACAACCACAAACGGCAGTCCCTTAATGCTGCCTACCGCGCGAAGTGACTCGTGCCACCAAGCACCAGGCAGATTTTTAGGTTGCCATCCCTCTGGATCAGTTTCCTTGTATCGCTTTTCGATGATGGGGTGCTTGTACCATGGTACGACGATTCGAATATGAGCTTTGATACTCCCGGGAACTCTTGCCATTTGGGCGGCTGAGGTACGCGCGATGAGAAGAGCTATATTAAAGGTGTTCTTGATATATACTTCCGATTCGTGACCAGGGAAGCTTTCACCGGTGCAGTCAATGATATGAGTATAAGGAAGTCCGTTGGGAGCGGGATCCATAAAGCATTTGGAAACAACACCTGGTAAGATTACAGATAGTTAGTCTGTGGGCAAGGTTATTCGAGAGGGGCTCACTCGCGGTCGTGAGATTTGCCTGCCGGTACTCGACCAGGTCACTGCGCGCCTGGAGAGTCTTGATGAAAGCCTTTGGGATACGCGTAGTAGGAGGGTTCACGAGAAATTTATCGACAATACGTATATGGCTGACCAATGGCTCGGCGGGTAGTGGTGGAATAAGTTGTTGTGTCAAAATCGGGGCCAGGAGCGTCAGACCCCCTGTAAAAATATTATGTCACCCAAATTAAGCCCTCTTCACGTTTAAGACATCACAACGTAGCAAGCGACGCACCAAATACCAAAACGTTCGGCTTCGTGGCCATTTTTGTGATCGACAAAAATTCGACGGAAAGAAAAGTGGTCTCGTATGGGCTATGGCGAATCCTTGAGACCCCACAGAACAAGCAAAGCAAATGGAAAGCGTTCAAGAATCGTTGTCGAGTAGAAACCTCAATAGGACCCGAACAAGCTGCGCGCTTGGCCATAAGGTTGCTCGCCTCGCTACTCTGAGACCCCACCATTTAGCCTGATAAGGACGGCATCGTCGTAGAGGCCGGATACATTTGTAGTTTTCCTGGACATATGGCCACCTTTGGAGTGGGCTCCGACTTTAGAGTACGAAATATTGCCCCTTTTGTCGTTTTGACGACAAACAAACGTATAAACGCTTCTATGGCTCTGCTATCGGATAGGTTCAAACGTATCCGGCGGCAGTAAGGCTCTCCAGCCAGCATTCTTACTGGACGAGTTTCCCTTGTACGCAAATCCTACGTAAAGTTTGAATTCCATCGTTAAAATACATAGAAACCACTTGCCTATCAGATATTGATGTGCCATTTGTCACCAGAAGTGGTGTCGTCAATTACAGAAAAGATTTCGGTTCCATATATGGAGGCTAAGATGCAGGATAGTAGGTTCCTCATCTTAGTACTGATTATTTGGGGATGTAGAAGGGTCCAAAAAGATCCAGGAACGTACCAGCCACCTGCGCGCGGCAAACTCGCCGGATCAGCCGAGGCATGCCATAATTCTCAAACATTCAGCGGATAAAGCACGCTAATCTAATAGCCCCTAGCTTCAAAGAACGCTGAGTCACCACACAGGAAATGCGATTATCCATAGATGCAACAGGTCAAGATGCGAGACAATTTTCTTTTATTAGTTCAAACCTCCGTATATAGATGTGTCTCTGGCCATATCCCTTCCGATCTACACCAATTAATGTAATCACGAATTGCCCTCTCGTCAAATTGCGGATATCGGTATTTGTATTTCAGAAGCTAATGAAGTCCATTCGATCAGCTCGCATTATCCTAAAAAATGAAGCTGAGACTAACCTTCTTTATCCTCTCCCCATCTAACCCATTTCCATGCTCCTCTATGAGACTTGGAGGCATGAAAGGTGAAAGTGGTGTATCCGGGACCGGTGGGTTTGCTTTGGTGATAATTTCATTCCACGCTTCTAGATGGACTTCAGTGGCTTCCTATTCAGAATTGCGTCAGATTCAAGAAGGGTCGCCTCGTTTGCGTTGGGACAAACCTGGAAAACCTGGCCAAACGATTTCCCGTCAAAGGCATCCGGAGACGAGCCAAGAAACCCTATTTCAACACCGAACACGCGAGATATGGTTCCGCTTAGGGTCGCCTGAGTCGCGTCGCATTCGTCGACCATGTTGAAAGTAGGTATCACCACCGATCCGGCGCTGGCCAATATTGCCTCTGGACAAATTTGAGACGTCACTGAGTCATCATAGGATGGTGGGATGGATGCTCCGGCAAGAGCATCAGCCTCCTTGCGCGTCATTGTAGATATCCATCTGACGGACAAACCGGTTTAAACAGACGAAGACAAAGTGAATCAGCATGTTCTTTGCTAGAGAATGAATGACTTACTCGGCTGCTCTCCAAGTAACACCCGCAAAGTCGGAACTGTGAATACAGTTTTTGGGTAAATCCGGGGACCACAGCAGCTTCATCTCCCGACCAAGGTGCTTATATACGAGTGCAAGATGAACCATTGCAGTTGCTAAAGGCAAGTTGCGAGAGAGTCGGCTTCAAAGGTTCTCAAAAATGAATCGCTTGACAAAGGCACTCACCCTCAAACGCAAAGAACCCTTGCCCATATACAGAACCACACCTTAGGACTACTAGTGGGAGTCCTTCAATGCTACCCACTGCCCGTATTGTCTCATGCCACCAGACACATTGTAGACTTCTTGGCTTCCATACTTCTGGGTCAGTCTCTTTGTATCGCTTATTGATCTGAGGATGATCGTAGAAGGGTGCAGCGAAACGGATATGGGCCTTGATGCTTCCAGGATTTCGGGCCATTTGAGCAGCAGAAGCACGCGCGATGTTGAGGGCGGGGTTGAATGTAGTCTGAATATAAATCTCCACGTGTCGACCGGGCATGATTTCACCAGTGCAGTCAATGATGTGCGTATATGGGAGTCCATTAGGAGCCGGGTCACTAAAGCATTTGGCTACGACGCCTTTAGGACATTCAACGATTAGCCAGTGCACACAGCAACGTGCATAATACTCACTTGGAACTGTAAGATTGGCTTGACGATATTCAATCAGGTCAGTGCGTTCTCCAAGGGCCTTGAGGAAGGCCTTGGGTATACGTGTGGTGGGTGGGTTTACGAGAAACTTGTCGACTATCCGTATATGGCTAATTAGGGGTTCGGCAGGCAGGGCTGGGACAAGCTGAAGTGCCAGAATTGGGGCAAGATAGTCCAAACCACCTAAAGGCGCATCATAATATGCATCTGTTAGCTCGAGTCGTACATTGGATGCAGAAAAGAATATACCAAAAATCAAGACGTTTGGTTTCGTGGCCATGTGGGAATATTTGATGTTGATAGAGAAACTGTGGTTCACCTTAGGAGAGGTTTGCTGCCCAGATGAAGGGACAAGGTAGGTGGGAAGGGTACAAGTGTCGTACTTAGCATGAACTCCGATAAGTTGCCGGATATATTTGGAATCCCGGCGGGCTGTAGACTCGACTATAAGTAGAACATACCCTTGGCAATAAGGCTTTGCCAGGTGCGCAGGAAGTATCGATTGTACGCTCGCTTTGACGAGATAAGCAACGTCCCCAAAGGTAGGCCCTAAACAATGAATGGCAAAAGTGTTTTGCCATGTGTCATCTGATACTGTGACAACCGGCTCTAGCCTGTAAAAGGGCAGATGCCGAAACCCGACCGCCTCTGCGCCTCCACTAACGTCAGTCGCCAGCGCTGCAGCATGCCGGCACAGTTCTTATCATCTTCGGCACTACAAAGACGCGAAGGGCGTCAAGCTTTCGGTTCCGTGACCGACTTGCGAGATAGTAAGCGTATGTATTGGTTGGGGATTGACACGATTGAATTGTTCAGTCCATAGAAAAGATTGCCATTTCAGAAGGATTTTTGCAATGGTCTGTGTGAATGGTTAGGTCAAAGGCTTCAGATTCTTTTGGAAATAGTAATGCAGTCCACAAAGGCGGGGTCTAAGACTCGAGGAACCAGCCCGGCCGCGCTGCCGATACGACCGGCTCACCGATACTTGATGTTTTTGGCATCATTGCAAATTTGGGCGTCTTGTGCGTCCTGATAATCCGGTATCATACACTTAGAGGATCCCGAGCAACCGTTTCGACTCGTATCCGGCGGTCTTCTCAAGAACTAGGCAGTTGAATGAAAGATGAGAAACCATCTCACAAGTCTGATTATTAATTAAATGCATGGATTCCTGTTTAAATTACGAGGCATGACGCTGTAATAGGAAGGGATACGGTACATCATATGGAGATACTTTTAGAGTCCATTGGGTTGGGAAGCCGTATAAAGGTCCGTTTCTGGCCATATTCCCTCCGATCTACACCAGTTGATGTAATCGTGTACGGATCGCTCATTGAAACGTGGATATTGAAACTTATAGTTCAAGATCTAACAGAAACCGATAAGTATGATTTGGGATATTATAGTATTCGAGGATTTACTCACCGTCCTCACCCTCTCTCCGTCTATCGCGCATGCGCGCTCTGCTACGAGACTTGGAGGCATAAACGGCGAAAGCGGCGTATTGGGAACTGGTGGCTTCGCCTTGGTGATTATTTCAGCCCATGCATCGAGGTGAACTTCAGTGGCTTCCTGTTCATATCATGTGAGAATGAGGCAGGTAAACATCAATCACACTGACCTCGATAACCTGGCTCAACCGCTTCCCATCAAAGAGTTCACCCTCCGAGTCCAAGAACCCAGTTTTTATACCGAAAACTCGACCTATGGCATCACTTAGGGTCGCTTGAGTCGTTTTGCCTTCATCCACCATATTGAAAGCCGGTACTACCACCGAGCCTGAAGAAGGCAATATGACATCTGGACAGTTAACAGATGTCACAGAATCGTCATATGACGGTGGAATGGACACTCCAGCGATTGCATCCGCCTCTCTGCGCGATTTGGTAGAGACCCATCTACCAGAAAAAGGGTTTCGAGGGATCACGTCAATATGATGAAAGGAAGGAACGGAACAAGAGAAATGGCTTACTCGGCCGCCTTCCACATAATACCAGCAACGTCGCGACTGTTGGCGCAGCTTTTGGGCAGATCCGGCGACCACAACAACTTCATTTCCCGTCCTAGATGCTTGTATATCAATCCAAGGTGGATCCATGAAGTCGCTGTTTACGAATACAACACCATTAGTTTTGCGAGGACCCGTGAAAGCACATCTCTCACCTTCGTATTTGAAATACCCTTCTCCATAACTCAACCCACATCTCATTCCGACCAACGGAAGCCCTTCAATGGTGCCTATTGCGCGCAGCGATTCGTGCCACCAAGCGACTCGCGTGTCCGCGGGTTTCCATCCCTCCGGCTCCGTCTCTTTATATAGTTTATCGTGTCGTGGATAATCATACCAAGGAGCAACGACCCTTACATGAGCCTTGATGCTCCCAGGAACTCGTGACATTTGTGCCGCGGAAGTTTTTGCGATGAGAAGAGATACATTGAAGCTGTTGCGAACATGGATTTCTACGGGTCGATTGGGAACGAGTTCACCCGTCAGATCGAATATATGCGTGTACGGAAGGCCGTTAGGAGCCGGATCATTGAAGCATTTGGCGACAACACCTTTTAAGCGGTATATTGTGAGCGAGCGTGCAATGCAACCGAACATTCAACCTACTTGGATTTGTGAGATTTGCCTGTCGATACTCCACAAGGTTAGCGCGCTCCTTAAGGAGCTTGAGGAATGAATTGGACACAGAAGTTGTGGGTGGATTCACGAGAAACCTGTCAACTATGCGCAGGTGGTTTACTAGTGGCAGAGAGGGTACTGGTGGTAGTAGATGTAGAGCCAGGAGCTGGGTGAAACTATCCATGCCGCCTAGCGGGACATACATATATCCCAAAGGTAAGCACGAGTACTATGAAAAGCCCCAGGAAAAGGAGATATGCGTACCGAACACTAGGACATTCGGTCTCGTAGCCATGATAGTGATCACTGATGATCTTGAACCAATGAGAAGACGCTCCTGGAATTTGTTGTGGGATAATGGGGCGCACAGATGCGACCAAAAAGACGGACAAGGCAAGTGTATGACTCCAAGTGTGAGATCAAGGGCGCGCCTTTCACTGGTCGTCGGCTACTCTTAAAACCCCGACAGGGTGTGAACTTGACCAGAAGAAGAAGACCTCCGTTTGGCGAGAAGATGAGACCGCTTGCGAGACCGAAGAACGGTTCTTCGACGAATAATGGACAATTAAGGGACCCGAAAAATCCTTTGGCCGGTGAGTTGTAGTTGTGCGCCAGACGATATTGTTACGAACCGTTTAAGTTGGAATAGAGAGTGATGATTCCGAAAAACGTATCCGAGGGACTGACTCAGAAGTCAAACGCCTAGTGCCGCAACGGCTCGGCTCTAACCTTCGGCATCGTCACTGCACTTTTTTTTAACCCGCGGCTTCGAGCTCCGCTGTAATTTGGCTTATTAAGCTGAATGGCCTCCATCAGATGAAGGCAGGATCAAACCGCCTGCCGCCCCCAACAAAGGCTTATCACTGTACAATAAAGCATCGTCATGATACACTGTCTGAGAGAAACAAGAGCAGGCTCGCTGAGTCTGTGGTGACTGTAATAATGGTGGCAACGGGGTTGAAGAAGGGTCCAAAGGGACAAGCGCGCCGCCGTTTGGTGCTAACGTCTTCGAGCCACTTCGACGGCTCGTTCTCCTATCGTACCAATGCGATGAAAATACCGACAAATTATCTTTATATAAACCATATCCTATGTAAATCTGCAAAACTTTTACAGTTGTCGCCGTTGGCGTCCCAGCGGGGCCAGGACCATTCCGTCTTCTGAACTGCCCAAAAGCTCCTTCCCTCTTCATTCTCCTCCAGTTGAGGAGGATTTTTATCGAGTTTGATTATCATCCACTTTAGTATACCATGAAGCCACAAACAGGAGCTGTGAGGAGGCAGCAGCGGGATCGAGTTCCAAATTATTGGGCTGTATAAAGGTCCGTTTCTGGCCATATCCCTTCACGTCTACACCAGTTGATATAGTCATGAATCGCTTGTTTATTCATCCGCGGATATCGGTGACGGTATCCAAGAACCTGGTATAAATACCTGATGAGCACCATCCTTTTACCAATGAATGACAAGAATAGAAAACGTCAACTCACCTTCTTAGCTCTTTCGCCGTCTACCCCATACGCATACTCCTCCAATATAAAGCCTCGAGGCATGTAAGGAGAGAGAGGTGCGTGAGACAGTGGTGGATTTGAACGAGCCACTATTTCCCTCCACGCTTCCAGGTGTACACGATTAGCTTCCTTAATGTGCCTTCAGATTCTCGTTTGGACATGGCGGAAACGTCGCACTAAAAGAGCAGGCTACATACCTCGACAATATCGCTCATCGTCATACCCGAGAATACCTCATCAGACAGCTCTGCGAACTCTACATTGATCCCGTATGTCTCACTGAGCACCTCAGCGATCCGTGCCTGCGTCGTGTCACCCTCGTCTACCATATTGAACACAGGCACAACCACAGAGCCTGAGGTTGCTAGAACTACATCCGGTGAAATGGAAGTTGTGACGAATGGGTCATACGATGGCGGAATCGGCGATCCAGCCAATGCATCAGCTTCCTTGCGTGTTTTGGTGGAAACCCATCTAATCGAAGCGCAGTTTTGAATGAAGTAGATATCATAAGGAGTGTTCGTTAGTATATATGAAGCCAGGTGAAAATGTAGACTCACTCAGCCACTTTCCAGATCGCTCCAGCCAAGTCATAGATGTTAATGCAGTTCTTGGGCAGGTCTGGTGACCACAGCAGTTTCATATCTTCGTCCATGTGTTTATAAACCAATCCAAGGAGGATAAAGACGAGGGCTGTTGTGTCCTGGAGGTCAGCCATAGCTCAGGAGATACGCCGATTTATGAAACGGCTTACTTTCGAATCTTGTATAGGTCTCTCCGTACAATAGACTGGATCTCAAGATTACCAATGGTAGCCCTGGTATGCTACCTATCGCCCGGAGTGTCTCATGCCACCAAACAGCTCGCATGTCCCTCGGCTTCCACCCTTCAGGGTCGTCTTCTTTGTATCGTTTCTTAGGATCGGGATGCTTGTAAAATGGACCGGTGGAACGGATATGCGCCTTGATGCTCCCAGGAATCCGCGACAGTTGGGCAGCAGAGGCTCGTGCAATGAGAAGAGATACGTTTAAAGTTGTCTGAACGTAGATTTCTGGAGGTCTTCCTGGCATGGAATCACCTGTGAGATCGATTATGTGACTATACGGCAGGCCATTAGGTGCTGGGTCCATAAACGATTTGGAAACGACATCTATACCACGTAAATGGATCGTATCATTTGATTCATATCATCAAACGGACTTGCCTGGATTTGTTAGATTGCCTTGACGGTACTCTATGATATCACTGCGACCACGCAAGAGGCCGAGAAGCTCTTTGGAAATCAGAGTGGTGGGTGGGTCCACAAGATACTTGTCTATAATACGGATGTGGGATACTAAAGCCTCTGCCGGTAACGGTGGGACAAGCTGTGGGATCAACGACGAGAGGAGAAAGTCGAGGCCACCTGACGGAATACTGTTAATCCAGTTGGACGCTAGTATGATCTACAAACAAGCGCACCAAATACGAGAACATTGGGTCGAGCGACCATTTGATCGCTGATTACGGTTCTAGACGAAGGCGCTGCGAGCGTTTTTGGAGAATAACGTAGATCAGTGAGGTCTGGAAGAAGACAAGTAATAAACAATCGGCACACGAGCAGTCCTCTGTGTCCCCCCCACTGGATAATTGAGAGCCCGATCGGAGCATCGATATACCCATAAGGGGAGTGTCCACACGGATGCTGGGGTCCTCGGCCGGGCTGTCGGCATCAAATCCGTTCTATCACTGTCAATACAAGAAAAATTATCGTTATATAAACCATATCGTATGTAAACTGGTGACCTTTTTAATAGTTGCCGCCATTGCCGCCGTAGCGGGCCAGAACGTTCCTCTATTCTTTATTCTCTACGGGTCGAAGAGTACTTCCTCAATTGAGAATACTGCCCACTTTCGTATACCATGAAGCCATGAGCGGGAGATGGGAGGGAACACCGGGATCGAGTTCCCAATTATTGGGCGGTATAAAGGTCCGTTTCTGGCCATACTCCTTCACGTTTGTACCAATTGATGTAGTCACGAATTGCTCGTTCATTTAGCTGCGGATATCGGTAACGGTACCCGAGAAGCTGGTATATTTGGTGAGTGCTATTCTTGTACCACTGAGCGGCAAGAGAAGGAAACGTCGGCTCACCTTTCTGGCCTTTTCTCCATCTACCTCATATCCGTGCTCCTCTACAAAGCCTGGAGGCATGTAAGGGGAAAGAAGCGTGCGAGAAAGCGGTGGATTCGAGCGAGCCACTATTTCACTCCAGCTTCCAGATGGACTAGATTGGCTTCCTTAATGTAGCGTCAGGTTCTGGCTCTGTCATGGAGGGATGCACCAAAAGAGCAAGCTACATACTTCGACAATCTCGCTCAACTTCATTCCCAAGAATACCTCATCAGATAACTCCTTGAACTTGACATTGATCCCGAATACCTCACCAAGGGCCGCACCAAGCCGTCCTTGGGTTGTGTCTCCTTCATCTACTACATTGAACACGGGCACAACCACGGAAGCTGCGGATGCTGGAACTATATCTGGTGAAATGGAAGTTGTAATGGATGGGTCATACGATGGCGGAAGCGGTGCTCCAGCCAATGCTTCGGCCTCCTTGCGTGTTTTGGTGGAAACCCATCTAACACGATAGAAAGTTTGAATGATACAGATACCATGCGGATTATATGTTAGTAGACATCAATGCTAGGAGAAGATGTAGGCTTACTCGGCCGCTTTCCAGATTACTCCGGCCAAATCGTATATGTTAATGGAACCCTTGGGCAAATCTGGTGACCACAGCAGTTTCATATCCTCCCCCAAATGTTTATATACTAGACCAAGGTGCACAAAGCCAGGTGCTTTTTATGACCTGGAAATCAGCCGTAGTTCGCAGGTATATACTCCATGGGAATACTTACTTTCGTACTTTCCATAGCCCTCTCCATACAATAGGCCAGCTCTCAGTACCACCAACGGTAGCTCCGGTATGCTACCTATTGCTCGGAGTAACTCGTACCACCAGATACCTCGCATTCCCTTTGGTTTCCATCCCTCAGGCTCGCTTTCCTTGTATCTTTTCTTGGGGTCAAGATGCTCGTAGAATGGAGCGGTGGACCGGACGTGCGCTTTAATGCTCCCCGGAATTCGCGATAGTTGAGCATCAGAGGCTCGTGCAATGTTGACGGACACATCGAAAGTCGTGCGAGCATAGGGTTCTGGAGGTCGCCCTGGATTGATATCGCCCGTGACGTCGATTATGTAACTATACAGTAGGCCATTCGGTGCCGGGTCCGCAAATGATTTGGAAACGACATCTACTAACGAGGCGA
>KN824351.1:75067-93195 GCA_000827415.1 Serendipita vermifera MAFF 305830
AGCGCTTGAAATTCGACATTGATCCCGTACAGTCTACTGAGTACCGCACCAAGACTTCCTTGAGTTGTGTCTCCTTCATCTACTATATTGAAAACAGGCACGACCACAGAGCCTGATGAAGCCGGAAGTACGTCGGGTGAAAGGGAGGTCGTGACAGATGGGTCGTATGATGGCGGAATTGGCACTCCAGCCGAGGCATCGGCTTCCTGGCGTGTCTTGGTCGACATCCACCTGGTTTGAGAAGGTGATTGGAATTGAATTGACATCATTAAAATGTGAGACTCATTGAATAGTAAGGTTAAGTCAGGCAAAAGTGACTCACTGGGCCGCTTTCCAGATTGCCCCGGCAAAATCGTATATATTAAGGGAGCTCTTGGGTAGCTCTGGTGACCACAGTAGTCTCATATCCTGGCCGAGATGCTTATACACCAAGCCAAGGAGGATGAACGCCGTCGCTAGCATGCACTCAGCCAATGCTCTGGGCCAACGAAAGTTCGTGAAACTACTTACCTTCATACTTTAGAAACATCTCTCCGTATAAGAGCCCGGTTCGCAGCACTACCAACGGCAGTCCTGGTATACTTCCTATAGCCCGGAGGATTTCATGTAGCCAGACCCCTCGCATTCCCCTCGGTTTCCACCCCTCGGGATCTGTTTCTTTATATCTCTTTGCAAGATCTGGAGGCTCGTAGAATGGAGCAGTATAGCGGATATGTGCCTTGATGCTCCCTGGATTTCGCGATAGTTGAGCGGCAGAGGCTTGTGCAATGAAGAGTGATACATCGAAACTTGTTCGAGCATAAACTTCAGCGGGTCTTCCAGGTATGAAGTCCCCCGTGGCGTCGATTATATAGCTGTATGGTTGACCATTTGGTGCCGGGTCCAAAAACGATTTCGAAACAACGGCTATAAGCAAAATGGTGCATCAGTAACTCCTACTACTCAGCTTTTATACAAATATAGACTTGCCCTGGTTAGTTAGATTCCCTTGACGGTACTCTACGAGATCACGACGATCGCGCAAGACGCCGAGAAGCTCTTTAGATATCGCAGTAGTAGGTGGATTGATACTAAACTTGTCCACGAGACGTATGTGGGATACCAAGGGCTCTGCTGGTAGCGGCGGAATGATGTGTTGGGTCAATGCCTGGAGAAGATACTCCAGACCACCTGAAGGAATGCTGAGTTCAAATAAATATAACAATTTACTGAAAGGCGTACCAAATACCAATACATTTGGTCGAGAGGTCATTTTATCGTAGAAGACGAGGACGGTGCCAGCTTTGTTATTACAGGTCGCCGAACCGAACTACTTGGACCTCGAGTGTTGGAAGAGGATAAGTGGGGGCTGGAAGTAGTATTCATGTCTACCGGCTGGCTTTGAAAAGCCGACAGGGTGTTGATATACCCATAAAAGGATTACTAGCGAATACCGTAATCTCGATGGGGTGTTTCGGCATCAGGCGGCCCATTTTTCAAGCGCGCAACTGGCACGCATCTTCGGAAGCGTTGGCTAAGTTCCGCACAGTCTCGTGACATGCACATTTGCTATATTGCAAACCTTTCTAGCATTAGATTTACTCAATTGCTGAGGCGAAGGCACCGAGGAGTCAAAGTGGGGAGGGAGTCGAAGATTCAACAGAGAAAGGGCATGTGGCCCCCACCATAACACCACACAGTTCCATTCCATTGCATCTTGGCAACCAACTTCCATTGTACACAATGATATGCACAGATATGAAGCAGCAAAAAAGGACTATCATCCTTGCGATATTGAATCCATGTACACATATAAGTGACGCGCGCGATGGCATTAATGCCATTATGAGGAAGTAGGGGTATCAATCTCGGGCCAGATTCCTTCTGACCGACACCAGTCGATGTAGTCGCGCACGGCGCGATCATCAAAGCGCGGGTATTGGAATTCGTAACCCAGTATCTTGAAGCGAGCATTAGGTTTATCACATCAATCAATACGGGCATGCAATACGTACCGATTTCAACCTATCTGCCTGCATGGCAACCCCATGCTCCTCCACCAGACTCAAGGGCATATAAGGGGAGAGCGGCGTAGAAGGAACAGGCGGCTTTGAGTTCATGATGATCTCGTTCCAGGCCTCCATGTGAGCTTGATTAGCCTCCTGGTGACCATGCATCAACTGGGTCGCTCGAAAGGTGAGTAAATACATGGCATACCTCGGTGACTTCCTTTAGTTTCATGCCTGCGAATAATCCCTTGATAAGTCCTTGGAACTTGACCTTGACCCCGAACACACGCCCAACAACTTCACTCAGGCTTCTCTGAGTCGCGTCGGACTCGTCCACCATATTGAATAAAGGCACCGTTACTGAGCCGGATGAAGGCAATAATACATTAGGTGCATTCTCCTTTGTCACAGAAGGGTCTCCGGAAGGAGGAATGGGGACACCTGCAAGCATATTGGCCTCGTTCCGGGTCTTCGTAGACATCCATCTATGAACCAGATAACCATTACAAAGATGATCAGAGTTATGAAGTTTATCAGGTTTGGGTTAGAATGCTTCTGAGAAGGCAAGGTGGACTTACTCGGCAGCTTTCCAGACTACGCCAGCAAAGTCACAGATGTTGATCAGATTTTTTGGTAAATCTGGTGACCACAAGAGCGTCATATCTCGTCCAAGGTGTTTGTACACAAGCCCAAGAAGAATCAGTCCTACAGCTACGATATATGGTCAGTTTATATCCACATAATACGTCGAAACGAGTTATATTTGGAGCAGTTCAGCGTACCTTCATATTGGTAAAACCCGTTCCCGTACACCAGTCCAGTCCTCAAAGCCACCAGTGGAAGCCCCTCGATGCTCGCGATAGCTCGAAGTGCTTCGTGACCCCAAACACCTCTCATATCCTTCACCTTCCATCCTTCTGGATCCGCTTCAGCGTATCGCTTCTTATCCTTCTTGTGCTCGTAAAAGGGACACACTAGCCGGATGTGTGCCTTGATACTCCCAGGTGTGCGAGAAAGCTGCTCCGCAGAGGCACGAGCGATATTGAGAGCCACGTCGAACATATTCCGGATGTAGAGTTCCACCGGTCGATCTGGAACAAGCTCCGCTGTCGAATCTATGACATAATCATATGGAAGGCCATTGGGTGTCACGTCGGTGTACGCCTTGGAAACCGCAGCTGCGTACGCGCGCGCGCGAAAACAGATTAGACCGAAACTAGAAGGGCCATGAGACTAAAGGTGTATCCACGTACCAGGGTTTGTCAGATTACTTTGCCGATATTCGATGATATCCTGACGTTCCTGAAGCAATTTCAGGAGACTATTTGGGAAGAATTTGGTAGGTGGATTGATGCTGTATTTGTCCACCACACGTAAGTGGCTTATCAATGGCTCCGCTGGTGCGGGGGGAATGAGTTGGCTCGCTAAGGCAGCAACGAGGAGGTCGAGGCCGCCTGATGAGGATCGTTTCAGCCAAGATAAGCACTTTGGCCACCAAAGAAGGCGATCCTATCGAAAGAGAAAACTCACCGAATATCAATATGTTTGGTTTTGTAGCCATAGATGTGGAGAGTTGGTTCCAAAAGGTGAAAATGGAAATGAAATAAGAGCGAGCTTAATGTCCGATAATGTAGCCTCGGTGATAATAGTGAGATCGAAGCGTCTCACATCACGGGAACAATCAATTAAAGCCGACGGTCTGGGCTATACTATACATGGCGCCAGATAAGACCGCTTAACCACGAAACCTGGCGACGGGCTATTCAAAGCCGGCAAAGACTGGATTGTCGAAACTGAACTATCGGTGTCGGCGTTTGTGTCCCGAGGGGTTTTAGGGGTTGACAGCCGATCCGTGGCTGTGGCTATTGAGTTCGGCCTCGTATTCAAGGGTTATTACGCGAACAACTCATTAAAAAAGCTTTTTGAAAAAGACTTCTCGAAATGAATTCGGTGGGCGGAATTACGCTCAGGCGTCCGAACGTGATTGGTCCTGGTTTCGTTCAAGCGCCAAATGGAAGCGAACCTGACTTCGAAGCCTCGCTTTAATATGTCTGTACTGCCATTTTTCTATTTTTGCTTATCAATCCCTCAAGTACAGGTTGAACTTGCCTCCTGTCCTCGTCCAAGCAGCTTCCACGAGGCCGTTGAACCATCTAGAAGCGTCTTACCTGGAATATGACGACGCAAACGAAGCCAAATGTGCTCATTTTCGGTGGGAAATATTGATCATGGCGTACCCCGACTCACTAACGGTATCCCCAACTTGTATTTTGGCACTTTCAGGAACTTTAAACCTCCTAGCAGGACCCTTGATGGAACATCTCATACCTCCATCTCCAGCAGAACCTTTGGTGGGGCATATTCGCATAATCGACAAGTATAGCATCAATCCGCCAACAACCTTCGTCTCGAAAAGCATCCGGTCAGCTCTCGAAAATCACAAGGACCTTGTGGAATACCGGCAAGAAAATGTCACTAACCCTGGTCAGTCTGCCCTTCTTTCTTCCTATCTTTAGCTCTGATCGAGCTTCGATATGGCCCCCTTAATGGCACATAGATGTCGTCACCGCGTGCTTCAATGATCCCTCTCCAAACGGTCATCCATACAGCCATGTATTTGACCTTACGGGGGATCTCAACTACGAGCACCCCGTTGCTGCGCACATTGCGCACACACTCGCCCCTGCAGTGATCATTGCACGTTGCTCTGCGGCCCAGCTCGCGCGCTCCCCGGGAAGCATCAAGGCGCATATACGGATGATTCCGCCATTCTACGAACAGATTGACGACAATACGAGGTATAAGGAAGATGATGAGAAAGGTTGGCGATTCGATGTAGACAAGGGAGCCATTCGGGCGCTAGTATGGCATGAAACAATCAGAGCCGTGGGAGCAATAGAAGGGCTGCCATTAGTAATGCTCAAGTTTGGAATACCATACGGAGATAACATGGTTGGTTTTGAAAGTACGTGCTTGATGATTATCGGAAGGCTCCGGTCCTGACTCACCACTCGCAGTCACGTCGCTCATACTATTGGGATTGGTGTATCAGAGGACGGGGAAGGAGATGAAAATCCTCTGGTCTCCTAATCTCCCAAAGAATACAATCAACACACGAGATTTCGTAGGGTTGATGTGGGCTGCAGCAGAGTGCGTATATGACCATTTTCAGCGTCACGACTTCCTATCTCACATCTCACGTGCTCATTAGATGGACATCGACTAGAAGCCGTGATGAAGCCAACGCCGTGGCTGGCGTTCCTATCCACCCATCCAATGATCCTTCCCTCATGACATCGCCACCTCCTTCCCAGTATCTCATTCCAGCATCCGTCGGAGCGGTTGTGGTGCCCATCTTCAACGCAGTGGATGAAAGTGATTCGACGCAACAAAGCTTAGCCGCAGTCATTAGTGAAGTGTTTGGCGTGAAAGTGGGATTCTATACTGGACTTCCTGGGCTACTTGCTGGGTGGGGGATGCGAGATGTGACCGAGGTTAGTTCCCTCGTCAGGATAGGCACGCGAACAGTGGGCTAATAGAAATCTTGATAGGATGTCAACGAAACCCATATGGAGGAGTGGTCAAAGATTATTGCTAACTCATTTCCCCCTGTTCCACAAACACCGCTCTCACCGTACATGTCCGTCTACCAGCTGGAGGAACATGGGTGTGCACTAGATAGCGAGAAGACCAGAAAGGTACACACGTCTCCCCCCCCCCCCCCTGTTGGGTACACTATCTCATAACTTATTTCCAGATACTTCAGTACAAGTTCAAATACCCACATTTTAGCAAAGACTCGGTACAGGGGTTCATTGAATGGTGTAAAAAAGAGGAAATATGGCCACTGATGAATGCATCGGCCTCAAAATAGGGTTTTATCTATGAGAACAAGGTGTTCGTATCGATGTTTGAACGGCTACCTAATCCGTCCAGTTCTGTTGTCAGCATTTCTATCTATAAACTGTTATAATATACATCTTGTATCCCTATTGACTTCACGGGATATTTCAGACACGGCCCTATACACCAGGCCATCGACATTTAACCACAATATTGGAAACAAGGCCGACGGTCTGGGCTATACCATGAATGGAGCAGATAATCCCACTTTACTATGAAACTTGGCGACGGGCTATTCAAAGCCGGCAAAGACTGGATTGTCGAAACTGAACTATCGGTGTCGGCGTTTGTATCTAGGGATTTAGGGTTGCCAGCCGGTCTCTATTTATTTCGGCCCTCTCATTCAAGGCATTACGCGAACAACTGATTACGAGTCTAAAAAAGACTTTTCGAAATGAATTCGGTGCACCCTTCCTCCTTAATTACGCCCCCGGCTTCCGACCGTGTGGTCGAATGGTCCTGGTTTCATTCAAGCGCCAAGGAGATACGAACCTGACTTCGAGGCCTCGTTTTAATATATATCTGTACTGGTTTTTCTCTCTCTCTTCTTTATTAACCCCTCCAATAGAGCTTGATCCTACCTACTGTCCAAGCACCTTCCACAAAGCCAAAACCGTCAGGAAACGTCTTATCTAAGATATGGCGACGCAAACTAAACCAAATGTGCTCATTTTTGGTGAGATACAACGTTAACAACTATGCTCACAATATCCCCTAACCGTACTCTGGCACTCCTAGGGGCCTTGAACTTTGTAACGGGACTCTTGGTGGAGCATCTCATACCTCCAGCTCCAGCAGAACCTTTGGTCAGCCATATTCGCATAACCGACAAGTACAGCATCAACCCGCCAACAACATTCGTCTCAAAAAGCATCCGGTCAGCTCTTGAAAATCACAAGGACCTTGTGGAATACCGGCAAGGAAACGTCGCTAACGCTGGTTAGTCTTTTCCTCTTTCTCCTTATCTCTATCCCTGACCGAGCTTCGGCACGGCCCCCGTGCAAATATTTCCAATGGCATTCTAGACGTAGTCGCCGCATGCTTCAACGATCCCGCTCCAAACGGTCATTTGTACAGTTATGTATTTGATCTAACGGGGGACTTCAACTATGAGCACCCAGCCGCTGCCCACATGACCCACACACTCGCCCCTGCGGTGACTATTGCACGTTGCTCTGCGGCTCAGCTAGCTCGCTTCCCAGGAAGCGTCAAGGCGCATTTGCGGAACATTCCACCATTCTACGAGCAGATTGACGGTAATAAGAGGTACAAAGAAAATGATGAAAAAGGGTGGCAGTTTGATGTGGGCAAGGGAGCCGTTCGGGCGCTAGTGTGGCATGAAACAATCAGGGCCGTGGGGGCCATAGAGGGCCTCCCATTGGTTATGCTCAAGTTTGGGTTACCATATGGAGATAATATGGTGGGGTTTGAAGGTAAGCGGTCCGCCATTATTGGAATGTTGGGTTCCTGACTATCTTAATTGTAGTCACTTCTCTCATACTATTGGGGCTAGTGTATCAAACTACGGGGAGAGATATGAAACTCCTCTGGTCTCCCAACCTCCCAAAGAATACAATCAACATGCGAGATTTCGTGGGATTGATGTGGGCAGCAGCAGAGTGCGTATATGACCATTACAACCTCTCAGCATCATACTTCATATCTTATACGTTCATTAGATGGATATCAACAAAAAGTCGTGAGGAAGCCAACGTCTTGGCTGGCGTTCCTATCTACCCATCCAACGACCCGTCCCTCATGACATCGCCACCTCCTTCACCGTATCTCGTTCCAGCATCCACCGGACCGATCATTGTCCCCGTCTTCAACGCGGTGGATGAAAGTGACTCGACACAACGAAGCCAAGCTGCAGTCATTAGTGAGGTGTTTGGCGTGAAAGTAGGATTCTATACCGGACTCCCTGGGTTACTTGCTGGGTGGGGGATGCGAGATGTGACCGAGGTTGGTTTGACTTGTTAGGACAGGCGGGCGAGCAATAGGCTAACAGACGCCTTGATAGGATGTCAACGAAACCCATATGGAGGAATGGTCGAAGATCATTGCTAACTCATCCCCTCCCGTCCTAAGAACACCACTCTCACCATACATGCCCCTCTACCAGCTAGAGGAGCATGGTTGCGCACTAGACGGCGAGAAGACCAGAAAGGTACGCGCCTGTCTCTTTCCTTCTACCGATCCACTCTTCATCGTTTAATTCCAGATACTCCAATACAAGTTCAAATACCCTCATTTCAACAAGGACTCGGTGCAGGGTTTCATTAACTGGTGTACACAGGAGGGAATATGGCCAGTGACGAATGCATCAGCCTCAAAATAGGGTCTTGTCTATGAGATTAGAGCGCACGTATCGATATTTGCGTCGGTTACCCAATCCATCCCACCTAAACTATTCTGTTGTCAGAGTTTCTATCTATAGCATGTTATAATATACGTCATGTAGCCCTATGGAATTCATAGGGCATGTCAAACAAGGCGCTATACACCAAGCCACCGGTCTTTAAGGTTCGTCCCGGCCACCCCCTCGACTTTCAAACTCCGCGCTATTAAGCACGTACCAGTTCGACCACTAGTCCTGATCTTCTCTGGTGCTTGATTCGAGAATTCATCTCTCGTTGTACTCTACTCCTCTAGCAGCGAACCAGGATTGCCACAATCATTGGCACGAAAAAGCTCGAAGACAGCCAAATCTCCGCAAAAAGACCAAACAATCGTCTCTATCACTTATAAAGACGTGCATTCGTCTGTCTTCATTGTTAAATTCTTGCGTTTCGGAGTTCGATTCCATAAGGAAAAAAAGACAGCCCAAATTACTTCGCCACTCAGGTACGCACATGTCACTTAGTGATCGCAAAGGTTTTAATTAATGATCTAGTTTCCTTTAACGAGCCTTTGCTTCATCGGAAATGGCAACCACCAACTTTGAAAACGCATTGACCAAGATCCGACCACATACAACATCAAAACAGGCGCACCAAAGAAAGCCTGCACAACTCCTGGTTGCATTAGAGTCAACTCTACAGGAGAGCTCAAAGGCATCCGGGACCTCTGAGCGCAATCCAACAGCATACTTTGCTGCTCTCCTTACCACTCTTGAAGGGTGCCTATCACAAAACGACTTGGATTTGGAGGATGGATCTACGCTACCTGCTATTCTTTACCTCTTAGCCCTGATCTTCCCCTTTGTTCCTCCTGCCGTCCTTCGTGCCCATTTGTCCAAGATATTCCAACTTTTACCACCACTCCTCCCACTTGCAACCCCTTCGTATCCCCCATCCCTTCGCTCACTTATTACCGCAATTGGAACGGCTCTAACGAGCATGGATCAGGGTTTAGTGCTTAGCACAATCTCTATTTCCAACTCTTTTAGTACTGGAGCGACTATTGGTACAGGGACATCTACAGCAATACGGAACACTTTTGCTACACTCCTTGAGCTCGTCCTCGACCCTCGCCCAAAAGTTCGTAAACGCGCAGGAGAGGCCGTTAAAGATGTACTGGAAAGTCCACCCAGTCCTCTCGCAGTTCACCCCTGGAGCAGTCTTGTCGCAGAATGGAGTTGCGGTGTCGTTGCCCAACGGAGCACGGAAACGGGCGAGGCAGGCGTGGAAAGCTTGATCCACTTGATGGCCTTCCTGCGAACCGTCCCTTTCATCTTCACAGAAACGTCTAATTCGTCAAAAACAGACGGTAGCAACGAAGAGCTGCGCAGTGTGGAGACCATGACACGGTATCTCTTGGTCATGCCCAAACTCTCAAACCCCTACTTGACGCAAGCAAGCTATCAGCTACTAGCAACGCTGATAGATGCCGAGTTAGAAGACGAGCTAGACGAGAATGACGTGCATACTCAACGGAAAATACAACAAATCGCAACAATACAGAGCACACTCCTTTCTAGCGCCCCGACCAAGGCAGAAGCTCAATTAGGGCCTTATTGGCTCACCGTTCTCGCTCGAGCGACAATTGCTTCCCGCCCAACTCTGAGGCAAGGCACCCCGCAACGGGATGTATGGCAAGTTTGGGCTGCCATCTGGCAATACCTTGACGCCTCATGCCCACCTGCTACTCGTAAAGCTGCCGGTCAGGCACTTTGCGACATTATAAATGGAGGGTGTATTAGCTCTCGCCATTTGGGTGGGTTCTTCGAACCCGATGGAGACCAGATCGCTCGTCCCATTGTCGATCTTATCGAGAAGAGCTTACCACAGTTGGCCTACGCCAGTTCCATAAAGGAAATTTTAGAAGTCTCAACAGCCTTGGCGGCATATTCATCTCCTCTCAACACCTCAAGCACCCTCACTTCTTCAAGCCTTCCCTTGACACCCCATCAATATACCAGCCCTTCACACCCCTTCATTCCGTTGCTCTCCATCATGGTAAAGCTACGCGGAACAAAGGATTTCGAGTATAAAGATGATATTGATAAATTTCTGGGTGCGATGATGGGCGCAGTTGGAGTAAATGCCGTCATTGAACGAATACCATTGGGTTTGCTTCCAAGCGAGCGGTACGTTGACATATTTAGGCTCCCAAATCTAGGGTATATTGCTGAAAACCCGTTACAGAACAAACTCCCACTTCCAACCCAATGCTTACCTTCTTCCACTAATTCCCAGTCACCATCCAACCCCACTTTCTCATTTCGTATCGTATTTCATCCCACTATCAGAGAAGCTATGGGAGCTTGCAGAGAAAAGCGACAAGGATGCAGAGAAGAAGGTGTACAAGGTCTTGATGGAACAGATCTGGAATGCCTTTCCAAGCTATTGTAGAGGGTGCTGGGATGTTCGTCAGGTACCATATTTCTCTATATGACATTGGTGATGCTGGCTAATGGCTTCATAGACATTCACCCCCCAACTCGCAGAACGGCTGACACAGGTTTTGTACCACGAGCCCACTCTCCGGCCAGCCATTCTGCGTGGCTTGCGGGCCATCGTCGAAGGGAACCAAGCGGCTGCCCAAACCCAACTCGGAGACGATGGCCCAACAGATGTTACAGACAATCAGCACGAGATGGACGATTCCGAGGAAGTGGAAAAGAAGCAAGCTAAGCCAGCAGCAGTCTACAAGTCGTTAATTACGGTGGAGGAGGCTAAAGCCAACATCTCATATCTTAATTCCCAAACCAAAAGTTGGCTAGCAGTCTTGTTCAACGTGTTTACAAGCATGGAAAAGGAGTCCCGCACAATGGTCGGATCTGTGATCTCGGTTTGGGCGGGTATCGCAAGCGAGCCGGTAAGCCCCTCTAATCACCATGCACTCTGAACTAACAACAAACACTCCGTACCTTGTTAACAGGAACTCGCCGGTGCATACCGTAACGTCCTCTCCCACCTCACCCAAAACCTGGCGATAACTGGTAAAAAGACAAGTAGGAACCCTGCTAGTCCGGAGTCGCAAAAGGCCATCGCAACGCTGAACCAGATGCTCGACATTCTTCTACTACTGGTCCCCTTCTTACCTGCGGCACAACTACGACAAGTAGTCGCATTGTTTCTGGAACAAGATATACTCGATCATTCAGACGGCGGAGTGCAGAAGCTCGGCTACCGTGTATTGAGCCGAGTGATTGGAATCATCTCTAAACATCAAGCGTTCTCACTCCCAGAGAAAAATGAAATCATCGAAAAGGTTTTGGCGGAGGTCGGAAACTGCGAGGACATATCCTCAGGGGCCACAAAGGTACGTTCATCCTTGATAACCTATGGAAAAATCTGAGTGATCGTATCTCAGGAAAGGCTGGGCTTGCTCTCAGTCTTAATCGAAAATCTGGCCGGCACTTCACTGCACCTCTTGGTTTCACACCTTATGGAGCCCATCATGGGTGTCAAAGAACACTCCGAAAAAGTTCGTAAGGCATCTTTCGAGTTACTTGTGATCATGGGGAACAAAATGAAGCAAGGCGGAGTTGTCAATATGGAACTAGTTGGCGGCATGAGCGACTCGACCGAGTCAGGAAACCGTACGGCGGGAATTGAAGAGTTTGTGAGAATGGTCGCTGCATCACTTGCGGCCGATCGGGATCACACAATTAGCGCTGGAGTCATGAGCCTCTCCAGAGTACTGTTCGAGTTCCGTGGTATGTGTCGCTCGCTTCGAAGAAGTCACGAACTGTGTCAATAACAAACTTCAGATGATATTTCGGAGCAAGTATTGACAGAAACCGTGATTACGGTATTTCCTCTTGTCGCAGTCAAGAACCGGGAGATTGCCAAGTCTGTCCTTGGATTCGTCAAATTGGCGATTCATTCCCTTCCACCGAGCATTACAGAACCACAGCTACCTAATCTTATTCCTGCTCTTCTTGTTTGCCTGTCTACCCATCGCCATCATTTCAAGGTCAAAGTTAGGCACATTTTCGAGAGGCTCATACGCAAGTTTGGCTCGGAGGAGATAGAGAGATTCGCACTAGAAAGTGGACCTGAACATGAAGGAGCCGTGAAGATGATCCTTAATATCAAGAAACGGAAAGAGCGCGCCGCACGCAAAAGGGACCAAGCAACCGAACGAGGCGAAGAAGGTAGTGATGAGGTGGGTGGATTCTATTTCATTATAAGAGATCGCACACTTATGAAATATCAGGAGCCGGTACAAAAGCCAACTACCGGAGACGCATTTGAGGATGTCCTCTATGGGAGTGAGAGCGAAGTCGAAGACAGCGAAACGGAGGAGCCTAGGCACGGAAACGGTTCCTCTCGGCAACAATCTTCAAATGCGAACAAGAAAACGAGGGCCAAAATAAGTGATGGTACAAGGCTCCGCCTAGACAATGACCAGCCTATGGATCTTCTCGAGGGGGCTGCTGGCCAACTTATAGGTATGTATCATCATTCCATTGGATAGATATCGTAATACTTTTGTTCTAGCATCGAATCCTAGGCGCCATCGAAAGCCCGGTCAGGATGCCTCAAAATTCAAAACGGATGAGGATACCGGCAAGATGATCATCGGAGACTCTGACTCGGATGAAGGAGAAACCAACAAACCGTCTGTTGAAGATCGCCTCGCAGGCGCAGCGTATAAGGATACATTGGTCTCGGTTGACGGGTTTACGCGTAACCCCAATGGGACCATCAAATTCCACAAAGACACAAAGAAGCGGAGAAAGGAGGAAATGGAAATGGGAGACATGGAGGTAGACGACTTAGAACCTCGCTCCAAAGGCGGCGTTGGTCCCGAAAGAACAAAGAAGCGAAAGGACATTCGGGTTGGGCAGGAATTCAAGGCCAAGGTACGAGACTTATCTGGGCTGAGTTCATCACTAATATGCTAATAGCGAGCTGGCGGAGACGTGAAGAAAAATGGAGTGGATCCTTATGCTTATCTCACTCTTGGGCAAACAGCTGGAGGAAGGAAGGGAAAGGGAAAAGCGAAAGTGTCTATTTTGGGCAAGCGATAGAGCTCTATTCAACACGAAGATGTCAATAAATAGCACACTCTATGCGAACACCGCATTATGCCCAGCGTCTGAGAGTATTGTGAGGATAGCTTTGCCATCCTGAGCAACATTTACGAGGAGTCTATACTTGAACCCTATCTGACAGTGTTATTGCATCCAACTACGCATCGTCGGCATTATTAGTCAACCTTGAACAACATTGGGCGACGCTTGGATTGGTGGCTGTCCGTTGTTTGTCAAGCTCACTCCTTTCTTTAGCTGAGCTTAAGTCACGCTGACGATGATGAGGGCCACTAATGTAATATAAGTTAGGGCAAAATCTCAGGGATCGAAGGTTTACGAAGATATTGCGTATTCGGAATACGGTTTACAATTCTCAAGGACCACTACGCTGGAGGGCAAACGCCTCTAGAAAACTTTGATTAACAAGATGAAAATTGCAGGATTACATAGAGGTCTGTATGCTTGCCATCACTTCAAGGTCATTTAAGCGATACTTCTGCACTTCCTGCCAGGTCTCCGATTCATTTCCGTAACGTCGCGCCATACGAGGACTAGAACCACGATTAATGCCTCTCAATTGAACCTAACTTGATCCCTTCTCTGACTTCTATAATCCTGTCGATCCCGGCGCAGGCGATCTACAAGGCACCAAATCGGGGGGTGGCCAAGAAACGCGCCGCAGTTTCTCTTTTTATCGAAACAGAACCAGCAAAACCTGCATCTAAGTGATTATATGACGCTACTTGTGAGAAATGGAAGCTATAAAGGGACTCTCTGGGCGATGGCAGCATTTGGCCTCACGGTTTCCTGTGAACTGACCCAGAACTTGGGTGCATTATATGGTCTTTGTATCATCCTCGGCAATAACAACGATGATTATGTCAAGTATATACACAACTTGGCCATGAAACGGGGCTTTGCGTCGACTGGGGACACCTATTGAGGAAATGGACGCATGTTATTTATCTTCTTCCGCTTTTCGATGATTACGGAGAAATTGCGGGCTGGGATACTGGGTGGCGCAAATGCTGGCAGTTACGCTCAGGCATACCCCATCTGGACATCCTGCCTCAGGCCTTGACCGCAGTACTACCTGACGTCAGCCCATATGGATAATAAGCATGTACAAAGTTTTCTAGAAACTCGCTTGGCGGAATTTTGGGCATTGAATGAGCTAGAAGCCTTGGCTCGCCAAAGGTATGCGCGTGTTACTTATGCCATTTGTCTCTGCTCGCTAAGAACTACGTTTGTGCAGAGATATGGTCGACCAAGAGCAGTATGTGCTTCCCTTTAGGAGCAATGACACAGCTGACGTACATCAGTTCAAAAGCGCTTCAAGCTCTCCGACAATCCATAGCCCCAGAATATTCTGATACAGCTATTTCTGCAACTAGAGCTCATATGCTTCGTCAGATAGATACCGGTAGCGTGCTCCATTCTAGACTGGGATTAACGGGATGACCAGTTTGAAGATATTGCCGCCCATGACTTGAGCCACTCCACCATTGCACTTTTGGACGAGCATTCATCCTCTGCAACAGTAAGGAGCGTGGGTTCGCACGTGCATACGCTAAACATGAGATATATAGGGCAAGCTTTGGGAGGGGTTCCAATATCACCTCATGATGATCGAAGAGGCAAATGAACAGCATTTAAAAGCACTTGAAACTGCAAAGGACCGGATCAACCCGGCTCAATTCTGGGCGCAAGTTGCCCAGGCGGATTCCTGGATTGACTTGAAATTGCCACGCGAAGGTACGAGGGGCGTACAGGCCTTCCAACACATCTAATGATGGCCTTATAGACATTATGCTCAGGGCATCAGTCAACCGGCTAAACGAATGTAGGACAGCCGCATTTGAGTTCTACCACAAAGAGAATAGTGTGCGGATAAATGCGTTTCTATATTGATACAAACACTCATTTAGCCCACAGAAACTGCGTATTCATCATCAGAAAAGACTCGCTCTCGTCAACGAGCTTCTTGGGAGGCCAAACGAAGCGGGGTACAAGTTTCGATGCCTGAAAGGACCGACTTATTAACAGAGTTATGCAGCTTCTCCCCAGGAACATCCGAATACAACGCGGAACAATCAGAGATTTCGGTTGGGAGCCCAAACGCGGATTTAGAGAGTATCGATGACATTCGCGGGCCATTCAATCCCATAGAATACATCAACTTCATGAATGAGGGAAAGAAGGGTCTCCCTATCCTCGGCTCTGACCTCTCGTCCTTGAGTGGAAAAGTAGCAAGACAGACTTTGGGGATTTCGCAAGACCCCCAATCTCCCTCTTTAGTGAGATTGTTGCTGATACGGTGACTTATAATCCCAGGCTAACGTTTGGCTCAGCCGTTGTTTACAGATGTAACGCCAGAATCGGGCATTAGTATCCTGGATGCCATGAAGTGTGCTTTTAAACTTGAAGAAAATAGTCTCAATAGGAATATATACGATGCTGTTTGCTCCGTAACGGACCCAGATGAAGGCGAAAAGAGGATTGATAGAGGCTGGCTTCTTGGGGTACGAGAATGGCTCCTACTAGTCCCCTTGTGTGCGCTGATGACACCTTTAGCTTGTCCTTGCGAATCTCCCCAGACCATTGATATATTTGAACGAGGAAAGAATCCAGGCATTCCGAAGTAGGCCCTCGTTATTGTCTAGGACTAGCACTCATAACCACATCTTAGATTCTCTTCCGCGCGATCAAATTACATTCATACTTCAAAAGGGAACACAGGAATACATCTTCTTTAAGGACCTTTGGCGTCATACAACCGACGTTAATATCCAACTTGCTGCATCTGCTATCACGCAGGTGAAGGTAATGTATATGCTTCTTATCTTATCTCAGTCCCTAACTGCGTTTTCATATTAGGGAGCTGAGAGGATCATGTCCGATATTCGCAGCAAATGGCACATCGAATTGGATATGCCACTGCCCGCTAGGCGTAAATGGTCTGCATCAGAAGACGAAGGAACTGGGAAGCTGAGTAAACTGTTGCGCAACCGAAGGCAATCTTCCGGGTCTTCCCGCTCTGGGGCAAATTAGGTTTGACTGTGATATACGCAATGGCTGTACGAGAAACATGTATGAATAGTGACAATGATACCAAGGATTACTAACAAAAGAATAAGGTACATTAAGTCTAAAACTATTGCATCTGTACGAACCAGTCTCCCTTCCACAAGCCCCGTATCGGGCTAAAAAAGACGACTTGCTCCTCTGGCTGCCACATTCCCATTTTGACCCAGGTATCAGCCCACCATCTCGCGCTCCAAAAGAGCCAGCCCCATGTCCATACTCGGCGAACGAGATACGCAAGGGGTGCCGGTAAACGCCGAGCCAGGGGACGTATCACAAAATGTTCGAAGAGGAGTGCGAATGGTTGGGACATGAAGAACCGGATGGTATCGTAATCAAGAAGACGAGGCGTAAAGCCAGGAGGATAATAGTGAACCAGGGTTTTAGCCTGAATTACACAATGAAAGAGGGCGGAGATTATGAAGACCATTGCAATCTTGAGGATGGCCCTTAGTGTACTGCGCTTTGGAATGCCCATCAGGTGGAGCCATGGATCCGTGGCTCTATCGAAGATGCGTCGGAATACGTGGTGCCATCGAGCACCCCAGAAAGAGCGAACCGAATCCGTATGGAAGGAGAGTGGACTACTAAAAAAGTGGGGGAATGCCTTTGGGCTGACGTTGAATACGCCAACGCATATGACAGCTAACAAGGTATAAAATGTCTCTAGTGATAGCTGGGTCGTGACTGCCACGATAAGTACGAAGACGGCTTGCTCGTAAAACGGCCGAGTCGTGACCTGATGCGCGAAAGCTGGAGAATGAGGAGATAACATTGTAAAGCTACCGTCAGGAAGAGACTGAATCAAGTTCTCAACCTTGAGCCACCGTTGGGATTTGGTTATGGTGTCGCAAACATCATAGCATGCGCAAACGAGCAAGAAGTGAACGAGCCGGTCTTGAATGAAAGCGCGCTTAGCGGGGGTATTGGCTTGCTCCGCAATTACTGAATTGGGTAAAAAGTCGAAATGCCGATCACCAAGCCACGAGACACCTCGAAGGTTGGTGATCAGGTCTAAGCTGTACCCCATTGTGGTCTTGGGGTGCTCTGGTTGAATATCTTGGGATACATGGTCCCTCTTCGAGGGCTTATTCTCCGTTTTCGAGGTGCCATTTTGAACGGCTCGGGGATTCGGTACGCTTCGGCGCCACTTTGGTAAGGGAGCTCCATCTAGCAACGGAGCCAGACATATTTCCCACGTCTTGAACAAGCCATAGAGACCTATTGTAGTGGACCCTGATTCGAAGTGACGGTGACCAGCCAGGTGCTTGGCGAAAACTACGTCCAAATAGAAGACGCCGGCAAGAATACCTAGTCCTGTTCGCAGGAATAGTAGGCTTGAATGGCTACCGCTCTTCTTTTCCATCAGGAGGGTGCATTCAATGCACAGAGCTAAGGTGACCAGCGCGACCACGTAGCATAGTGCCAGAGTAATCGGGGATGTTTCCAGACCAAATAGCAGGTTCCATACGGAGTTGTCGTAAAAGATATATTTGCTGGGCTCCTCGTAGAAGGAACCGAGCGACAGCATGGTCCCGCAACCTTTTGGGTCTTTAAAGTCCTAAATTTATGCTCTTCCGGGATATAACTCCTTGTTATACGTGTTAATAGTGCGAACGATAATACATCTTTGGATACAGCACTCACTCTAAAAATCCGAACAAAAATAACAACGCCGTCTATCGCGTCTATAAATGTGTTTTATGCAGTTTGTAGACGTATTATAG
>KN824351.1:93745-117596 GCA_000827415.1 Serendipita vermifera MAFF 305830
CTCCTAATCTTCGTATGTGGCCCCAGTAACGGCATAGGCCATTCACTCACCTACCCTTCTAGGCGGGTCTTTTCTCTGCGGTTGTAACCGCTTTTATCTCTCAGACATATCCAATGCTTCAACCGGATCCCAAAGACATTCTAGCCTCGATCTACATCCAAATGCGCAATCCAGGCACCACCACGGCACAAGACGAGCCATTCGAGGCCCCGCCCTATGCCGTAAGGGTCAACTGCTTCCTATTCGCCGGCCTCTTTACAAGCATGCTTGTAGCGCTGCTTGGAATCTTGGTCAAGCAGTGGATGAGAAGTTACCAACGAGAACTCGCAGGCGTGTCATCGCCCCATCTACGAGCCCGAATCCGCCATTTCCGCTTCAACGGTGCCAAAAGATGGCACTTGGCCAGCATCGTCGGCCTCCTCTCCATATTCATGCATCTCGCCCTGTTCATCTCCGCCGTCGGCATCATCGACCTTTTGCTCGCGACAGCACCCACTGTTGGATACGTCGCACTCTCCGTCTTCCTCATAGGAGCAACTTTCTTCTTCGTGACCACCCTACTCCCCATATTCATACTCGATGCCCCCTTCCGCTCCCCTCTTTCAATATTCCTATCCGGATTACGGAGACGGTTGAGCCGCATACGTGCTCCAGCGTATTTACGTGAGCGTCGGAAGAGGAAGACGGGGGATGATGCGTCTAGCGACGTCGTCAAAGAAGAAGGTCTAGAAGACCACATCCAACAGTCTCAGGGTGGGGAAAGCGATGAGAATAGCATCGTGCGAACGAAGATTCACCTCGATCTCGACATCATCTGCCATCTATTGAGTACCGCCGACAAGTCCACCGAACGATGGCTGCTCGACTTGTGTTTTGAAAAACTGCCCAATCTACACCTGTTGGAGCAGAATGACGCTCACGCCTTCAATTCTCGTGATATCATCATCGAGGTCTACAACTTTTTGGCAAGAGGATGCATCATGAGCAACAAAAACGGAGAAGATGAAGTCAACTCGGATCGCCTACCGCGAGCAAGACAGCTATGCAAGTTTATGGCTTGGTATCTTACCTTGCCACGCACACCAGAAGAGAATGAAAGATTGGCCCAAAATTTGGAAAAGGGCGGTGACCCGACGCTACTGGCAAAGTTACTCGCCAAAGACGAGAATACCCCAACCGTTATCGTCGCCACGACGGCACTTGGTCAAATCGAACACTTTAGGCAATCGGGAACATCCCATCAATGCTCCGTTTGTCAAGCCGAGACTTCAGCTATCACAAAGGTGGACCCAGATCCTGAAACAACCGAAGGCCGTGACGAGAACAAGGTGCACGCAATCACTTCGCTTCTAATAAAGCGCACGGATTGCCTGCGCACCAGGACGGAGCCACTGGAGAAGACGTCAAAGGACTGCGCAGACGCGCTCGCCGCACTCCAGACGGCACTTGATAGCTGCAACCCGACGGAAAAGAACAAGAAATTATGGTTACAGGTTCTTAAAGAAAGGGAAACTGGCGCGTCGATATCACTTAAAGAGGCCTGGTTCACTCCATTACGAACCAAGCTGAACGATCTCCAGATCAAACGAGGCGGATCTCCTTTCAGACCTGCAGATAATCCTGCTTTGGCGAACAGTAATGTCACGCTCCAACCACCCCGATTAAACTACCCCAACCCGGCCACTCAGGCCCGTGGAACAGGCTTCCCCTTCCATCGACAAACCACTTCCTCTGGAAGTAGTTTCAGCTCCCCGGCTACTTCTCCTAGTCCATCTTCTCTACGCCCACCATTCTCACCTACCCCCAATCTCGTTCCCCAGTAGTTTACTTGTCTTCTTTCTCACTATGGTCCGATTCATGTTTAGTTCTCATCTTCATGTCACTATCGTAATGTTTGTCTCTGTTTGTTTCTTGTATGTGGACTTTTGTGTGGTAGAATTGCTTATTGGGTTTTCTTTGGAATTGGACCTCACCTTTTCGACCTAACCACCGAGGTTGACATGGCCCCGTTTAGTTTCCGGTACTTCCAGCATGTCAGCCTAAGTTGAGTCGAAAAATGCCGCTATTTGCTTTTTGCTCCTTACTGCCGTATCTTTGCATTGGAATAAAACCTGGAAACGGCTGGAAATGAGCGGACTTTTAGGGCCAGGAAGTGGATCGTATGGAGCAGATCAATTCTCAAGCACCGGTATGGCGATTCCTTTCGTTGTCATAGAGTTACTACTGACCGAGGTTTCAGGACTAGATGTATACCGACACGATGATAAAACTGCTCCACCACCTAATCCTGCACACGGCACTCAAAGCAAGGAACAGCCCACACTCTGGAGTTATTATTCGGAGAGGGGAATTCATTACGATCGAGATCTTGTAGAAGACGCAAACAATACCGTAGAAGTGCTCCTAATCTTCGTATGTACCGGCCCGGCGTTCGTTGAGGTGGTCACTCATCCACCCATTTCAGGCGGGACTCTTCTCAGCGGTTGTCACAGCTTTTATATCCCAGACGTATCCAATGCTTCAAAGGGATCCAAAGGATATCCAAACTTCCATATATCTTCAATTGCGGAACCCGGGAACTAGCACGCCTATGGATGACCCATTCGTGGCTCCATCATATGCAGTGAGGGTCAACTGCTTTCTGTTCGCTGGCCTATTTACAAGCATGTTTGTGGCGTTGCTTGGCATCTTGGTCAAGCAGTGGACAAGAAGCTACCAGCGGCAACTAGCGGGAGTCTCGTCACCCCATCTACGAGCTCGAATTCGCCATTTTCGCTTTAATGGGGCCAAACGATGGCAATTGGCCAGGATTGTCGGACTTCTTTCCATATTCATGCACCTCGCTCTTTTCATTTCCGCTGTCGGTATCATCGATCTTTTGATCGCAACAGCTCCGACCGTTGGATGGGTTGCATTGTCAGTGTTCATATTGGGGGTGGTGTTCTTCCTCACAACGGCAGTGCTCCCCCTATTCGTACTCGACGCCCCTTTCCGATCCCCTCTTTCTAAAGTTCTGTTCGGAATGAAGATGTACGCCGGCAGGCTGCACCTTATAGAATATCTACGTAATTTTCGACGGAGAAATACGGATACTATCCAATTATATCCTATGGCGAAAGAAGAGGGGCTGGAAGATCACATCCAACAGTCTCAAGGCGGGGAAAGTAGCGAAAATAGCATCGTACGCACGCAGATTCATCTTGATCTCGATATTATCTGCCACTTGTTAAGCACCGCTGACAAGTCTACCGAACGGTGGCTGCTTGACCTGTGCTTCGAAAAACTGCCTAATCTGCGGCTATTGGAGCAAAACGACCCCCACACTTTCCACTCCCGCGATATCATTCTCGAAGTCTATAACTTCCTTGTGAAAGGATGCATAACGACTAACCAGAGTAATGGAGTCGACCTTAACCCGGATCGTTTACCGCGAGCAAGGATACTATGCAAGTTTCTAGCTTGGTACCTTTCTCTTCCACATACGGAAGCAGAGAAGGAGAAACTGACTCGAAACCTCGAAAAGGGTGGTGACCCAACGGTGTTTGCCAAGTTACTCGCTGAAAGCGCTCCGAGTGCTCAAAACGCTCAAAGCGAGAAAAATAGAAGTGTAATCGACGGGATAACCGCCCTCGGTTGTATTGAACACTTCAAGCAATCAGGGCCAGACAATGCTTGTTCTATTTGCGAGAAAGAGGTGTCAGCCCTTACAGAGGTAGATCCTACGACCAAACCACCAGATGATAGGGATGAAAAGAAGGTAAACGGCATCACTTCACTTCTTATAAAACGCACAGATTGTCTATGCACCAAAACAGAATCCCCAGAGAGGACAACTAGTAATTGCGTGGCCGCTCGTGAGGCTCTCCGAGACGCGTTCCAAAGCTGTAACCCAGTGGAGAAGGACAGAAGGTTATGGTTACAAGTGCTAGCTGAGAAGGAAGCCAGAGCATCGACATCTCTCAAGGATGCTTGGTTCGTTCCCTTGCAGAGTATATTAAACGAGCTCCAGGTCACAAACGGCTATACGTTTAACCAGGTCACAATATCCCCATCCATCGGCACTCCTGCGATTTAGCCACTTGAGAGTGGTACGCCTTGGGAGTTTTAGGCCGGTAAAATCTATTCTTTCTGGTGACAGCTGACCGTATCAGGCATTAACTATGGCTTTCTACTGGATCCTTTTTCTCTCCCATTACCATCTCTCGTGCCTCGGTGGAACAACAGCCCACAGTGGCCCCTCCTCTTTTCTCCTAATTGGCCGTTAACTATGAACATTATCCGGACTTCTTGTGTTTTGATCCGCTTACACGTTATATCACTGTATTTTTAGCCTTTTTCGCACTTGCCATCGACGCGCCTTTCAACCTGGAAATTACATATTTGACATCTCTAAAGCCCTACTTTGACCCAATTACCGCACTCATATTGAAATCCGCGTGATTTCCGGTGATTTCCCGAACCAACCTGGAGACTGTCAGCTAGCATGGGACTCAATATGCTAACCAGCGTATTGAGTACTGACAACGCCCACCTCCACCAGATTTAAAAGATCACACTCTCTTCCCTACCTAAATACCCCGCTGTTTCCCGCTACTAATCATATAGTAGCGTATTCCATGGCTACTCCGTTTGGTTCTGCCTTATCCTTCCGGGCCGACAACAATGGTGAGCTACGATTAACCTGCGCCACAATAGTTTCTGATCATAGTTCCAGGAGTAGAAACTCGGAGAGGACCAAACGACGAAACTCTGATACCAGACTGGAATGAAGGGAAGCCAGGCCACGGAGAGCCGACGTTATGGACACACTATAACAACAAATCTCGGCATTTTGACGATGATTTAGTCAAAGACTTGAACAACACGTTGGATACATTGATGCTCTTTGTGGGTATCGCTTCACAGCATCCTGATGCCTTCACTCACCTCCATTAGGCCGGCTTGTTTTCGGCCGCAGTTTCAGCAATCATATCCCAATCGTATTCATTACTACGTCCAGATACTATGGATATCCTTCTTCGGGAAACGCAAAAGCCTGGAAGTACATTGGATGAGACATTTACCCCGCCCTTTTACGCCATCCGGATAAACGCTCTCCTCTTCATTAGTCTCCTCATAAGTATGGTCGTCGCACTACTCGCAATCCTCGTCAAACAGTGGACGCGAGGTTATCAGAGGGACCTTCAAGGCTTGTCATCGCCACACTTATTAGCCCGCACCCGTCATTTTCGATACGAAGGCGCCTGTCACTGGTACTTCTCGGAATGTGTCAGCGGTCTCTCGATCATCATGCACCTATCCCTATTCATGGCAGCCGTCGGCATCCTCGATCTCCTCCAAGCGACTAGCCAGACCCTGGCATACATCTGTATGATCGTACCAATCCTAGGAGCGGCCGTGCTGGTAGTTACTACATTTATTGCTGTAGTGGCAGAGGATTCGCCCTATCGGACGCCTCTTGCCACTGGGCTCAAACGCCTTTTACGGTGGACACAAAGCGTTCGTTTCCAACCTTCCAGGCCACAAGATGGTGATGGCCCAGAGGACGAGCTTCTATATCAAGAGGATGCTGGTCGTGAAGAAAACCTACTCGTCAGGACAAAACCCCAACTCGACCTCGCCATCATCGTTCACCTTTTGCGCCAAGCGGACACATCGACAGAGCGTAGCATTCTGGAACAATGCTTCCATAAGCTACCCCAACTAAACGTTCTCTTTAGACGACACCCCGAGGCTATACTCGAACGGCATGACGATCTCTTCAAGGTCTATCGCTTCCTTGCCTCTGGATGCATCATCGAAAAAAAGAACGTCGAAGAGATCGCCTCAGGTCGCCTTGAACGTGCGCGCTACCTTTGTACGTTCCTAGCGTGGTATCTCTCCCTTCAAAGATCGCCAAAGCAACGCGGGCAATTGCAAGCGTACTTTCAGCAATGGAAGAGCTACGATCGACTTCCAGAGAGATTATTGATTGACAGCGTGCCGCGGCTTACTAGCTTGATCCCGGCTGCTAGGGCCGTTGGACGGCTTGATCATCTGCTCAGAAAGGATGAAGATACCATCAAATGTGACCTTTGCGATAAAATGTACGAAGACGTAAAAACAAAATGTGGCTCTACCGCGGCATCCGGTCGTACTCTGGAAGAAAAGAGACAACTCATGCTCGAGGTCACGGCCCTTCTTGTCAAATCAACAGACTGTCTCGTCTTTCGATCCAACTGTAGACATATGAAAGACCCCGAAAACACTTTGGCCACGGGATATAATCATATTCTGGAGAGATTGGAGAATAAAGATAAGGCATATACTTTGTCACGGTCGGAGAAAGACGACTGGTGTTCGTTTTTCATACAGGCAAAGGAAATGGCAAACGATCCTGCGTGGCTCGAGAATGCTCTTGTAATCCTTGGACATACTAAGTAATTCTAACTGAAACGTAACTTATGTCACGGATACAAATTTCTCGGAAGTCTGGTGTGTACACCTCTATGAATGAGATTGTCTTTTAATTTTGGGTCAATTCTCTCACTATAGTGAGGCACGAGTAGTATAGTACCGTATCCCATTAGATTTGCCAGGAAGCTAAGATGGTTTTGTCGCTTTGGTGAGAACATGATCCTTATGAAATAATAGCCCCAGACTACGACATTACTTGGCCGCCGCCACTCCTGAGACGAAAAAAGAGGGCTGCGCCTGTCAGCCTTCCACCAAAACCTATTGGAATCGGCGTGTAAAGAAGGCTTTGACCGAGGTGATACGGGATTCGACTATACATTTGGGCTCAAGTTGACCGCGATGGTTGGTTGAAAAGACGAGGTTCCAAAAATTCGACAAGTAATTCTGTTACAAAATGTCATACGGGCCGTACATATAAGAAGCAAACAGAGGAAGACGTTAAGGCAATTGCATGTGACCAATAGTGAGAAAACGACTAGAAAACTACTGGGAATCGTGATTGGGAGGGGGCGAGAATGTTGGACGCAGAAAAGATGGGCTAGGAGAAGTAGCTGGGGGTCCACTAGGGGTGCTTCCGGAGGTAGTTTGTTGTCGATGGAAGGGGAAGCCTGCTCCACGGCCCTGAGCAGCCGGGCTGGGGTAATTTAATCGAGGTGGTTGGAGTGTAGTCAATGAAGAAGCATTGTCTGCAGGCCTGAAGGGTGACATAGCTCGTTTGATCTGGAGCTCGTTTAGCGTGGTTCGCAGTGGGCTGAACCAAATTTCTTTGAGAGATTCTGAGGCAACCTGCTCTTTATCCACAATAAAATTTAACCAAAGCCTTTTATCTCTTTCCGTGGGATTACTCCTTTGAAATCCCTTCTCCAAGGCTGCTAGAGAGGGTTGACATTCGGAGCGTGCCGCGCTTTGCGATGTATTCCCGATAGAATCGGCAAACAAGATGCATTCCGTTCGCTTTATAAGGAGAGAGGTCACCTTTTGTACTTTATCTTGGTCCCTGGGTCCGGCATCGTCTTCGGTCCAGGCGATGGCGACTGTGACGGTCTCCCGATGACATACTGGGCATCCATCGGATGATCTTGGGTCGTTAAGGTGGTCTATATGGCCAAGTGTTGTCGTCGCGGTGATAATGCTTGGTGCGTGGTCACTCTCAGCAAGCAATCTAGCGAGTAAAGTAGGGTCATAGCCGTAGTAAAGGGTTTGTTTCAATCTCTCATTTTGCTCTATTGTGCGGGGCAATTTGAGATACCAGGTCATAAAATTGCATAGGAGTCTCGCGCGGGGTATACGATCGGGGTTTACTTCGTCCTCCCCTCTTTTATTGACCATAATGCAACCCTTTGCAAGAAATTTGTAGACCTCCATGATAATTTGCCGGGAATGAAATGCGCTTGCGTCTTGCTGACCGAGTATTGTTAGCTCCGGAATCTTTTCGAAACATAGGTCGAGAAGCCAGCGTTCGGTCGAATTATCAGCGGTCTTAAGGAGATGACATATAATGTCAAGGTCAAGGTGAATCTGGCTACGAGCGATGCTATTCTCGTCACTTTCCTTTCCTTGGGATGGACCAAAATGATCCTCTAATATTTCTTGATTAGATTCGAGTCTACCTTCCTCTCCTTGATGCCTTGATCGTAAGTATTTGGATCCTGCTTCTATAGGATAGCGAACCCATTGTTTAGCCCCAGCGAGGAACTGAGAAACGGGGGAATGGAAGGGCGCGTTGAGTATGAACAAAGGAAGCAGATTTGTAGCTAGATAAACCGCTACTCCAATAATGAATACAGTGCAGGCAACATAGCCCACCGTGGGTGATGTCCACACGAGGAGGTCTATGATTCCAACTGCAGAAACGAATATAGCCAGGTGCATAAGGAGAGAGAGGAAACCGACTATGCCAGCTAAACGCCATTTTTTGGCCCCTTTATAGCGAAAATGTCGTATTCTTGCCCGTAAATGTGGTGAGGAGATGTTGCTAAACCCTCGTTCGTAACTTCGAGTCCACTGCTTGACCAATAGTCCGAAGATTGCGACCAACATACATAGAAATAGGCCGGCGAACAGGAAGCAGTTGACCCTCACCACATAGGTAGGTGGTATATAATGTTCATAAGGAGCTGAATTCGTACCTGGATGGCGCAATTCTTGGTGGATGGAGATGAGGATGTCATTTGGATCCGGTCGAAGCATTGGAAATGTGTGGGAGATAAAGGCGGTGACAACAATGGCGAAAAGGCCGGCCTAAATCACAGGCGTTGGTCCGTTGGAGGAAGTCACTGATGAGATGTCTACTCACGAAAATGAGAAGTACTTCCACAATGTTGTTCGCATCTTCCACGAGATCCTTGTCATAATGTTGGCCCCTGTGGCTATAATATGCCCACACCGTGGGTTGATTTTTGTTGTCACGCCATCCTGGAGGTGGGGCCGTTTGATCCTGATGGCGAAACACGTCCAAACCTAGTTAGAAGAAGATTCGTGGTCAAACTTTGGGTCATAAGAAATGTCTTGAATGCACCTGTTCTGGAGGAATCGTCGGTAAGATATGATCCCAGAGACTTAAATTCTGAAGCCATAGTGTTTCTCAACTGGACTGAGAGCCTCAAACTTTGACCTCGATAAATACCTGTGAACACGTGTTCCGTGTGAGGGCGTCAATTGCCTATTTAGTTTGTCAGTCTCTAATTTTTTAAGTGCCAGCTAGCTGGCCACTATCTCGGTACGCCAGCAGTCTTTTAAACGCCGGCCCCCAATTTTGCTTCTTCCCAGTTTCCTGATATTCAAAGTACAACAAGCATCCAGAAGCGGCGTGTCGAAGTATATCTCAGGATTGATGGCAGCCTCGTTCATCAGCGTGCACCATGGTGTACCCGGTTTAGCACCCACCGATATAGGCGAAGATGAGCTACCTTTAGGATTAGTGAAAGAATCAACAGCATGGGATGTTCATTATAATGAAGCAAAGAAGATAGACAATGAGCTAGTGAAAGACTGGAGAGATAGCCTCAACTCCCTCCTGTTATTTGTGAGTCAAGAGCTTGAGGTTACTTCTACCTGCTTACAGTTGCGTAGACGGCCATTTTTGCTGCCGTATTGGCAGCCTTCGTCATCGAAAGCAAAAAGATGCTGGAGCCAGATCAAATGGAGAGGCTCGTCATACTGGTCAACGCCAGTCTGTTTATAGGAAATGGGAAATCAAACATTTCCGATCCTACTTCCCTCTTGCCCGACTTCAGTCCAAGTCCCGTGGCCGTTTCAATCAACTGTCTTCTCTTTGCCAGCCTTGTTGCCAGCCTAGCAGCCGCGCTGGCTAGCGTTGTCGCATTACAATGGGTTGCTGACTATGATGCAGCTATAACTCGAGGAGGATCCTCGCCAGACGACCGTGCTAAACGTCGTCACTTCCGCTTTGCTGGAGTTGTAGGATGGAAAATGAGCGAGATAATAGCTTCACTGCCTCTTTTGCTCTATTCCTCTGTTTTACTCTTTTTCGCAGGCCTTATCCAATGGATGTGGAATGCGAATTCTACCGTCGGGTATATTGTGGCAGGTGGTGCAATTATCATAATCTTTTTCTACTTGGCATCGACGTTGGTTGGTGCCTTGTTTGTTTCGTCTCCGTTTCGCACCCCATTATCTCGGCTGGTGTACCTCATTGGTCACTTCTCGCTTTTCATTGTATTCAAATTACCTTCCTTCCGTTTTCCCAAGCTGTGGGGCTGGCTTGTGGAGAACCATCTTACATCCCCGACATTTCCTCAAAGGGAGGACCAAGCAATCCAGCAATCCGACCCGTGGATTAGACAAGAAGCGCTACTATGGCTAGGGAGCCATCTTTCTATCTCTTCCGACTCACGAAAACGCATATTTTTACTCCTCGATGAAATCTTGAACCTCCCCTCCAAGCAATTATCGTCGCCGCGGCTCTGCACTATGCCATGGTGGGAGATTTTGGATACGATGGGCCAACACTACTTGGAAAAGATCCTCGATGACAGGTTTCTAGAAGGGTCTCATGTAATTCTCAAGGACGAAGATTACCAAGCTATTCACATTCTTTCCCGGTGCTGCAATTTGCCCGTCATACAAGCAGTGATTTGGCCCAATCATTGGCCAAATAAAGCGACAGATCGTCATGCCGAGAAGTGGTATCTACGCGTTGATATAGACCAGTTCACTCGCTTAAAGGACAATTATGCCTTTCTTCTCTTGAGAGATATCCCATTCGCGCGAGCTTACTCCATTCTGGAAGTCAAAGCAAGTGTTCAGCTTATTCGATGGCGTTCATTCAACCTTTTCCCCGGAAAAATACTCGATGAGGGTGTTTGGCAGAGTGTTTTTGAACAATCCCCCCAATTTTCCTCAGAGTACTTTGATGCCTGCGTCCATTGCTTCAGGACTGCGGCTTTGGCGCTTTGGCGCGACTGGCGGTCTCATCAACTATCAAGAAAGGTTATTAACCGCGATAAATCATTTGCATGCATTTTTGGAATGATTACAAGCATGGCACTCAAACGTGGTTGCTCTACTTCGACTTTAAATGCTATATTTGAATCCTTCGAATGCATATTGACCGGTTGGCGGGACTATAAGGTGGATCGACCCTTACATTCCTATACCAAGCCAACTTTGAAGAATGTTCTTTGTCGGCCTTTGCTTTATGCGCTGCAACTCAGGGAAACAAGCAAAGACTTTCATGTAGCCCATTATTCTACCACCCTGCTTCTCGCAAGAGCTGTCGAATCTATCCCGAGGTCCGATCATGTGAAATGGGCGAAGACAGTTATAGTCTTACTATGTCTCTCTCATGGAGAGCATACACATGCATACTGGTACAACCTACTCCAGACTTATGAGAATGTCGATATAAACGATTTGTGGGGAATCATCGATATGAACTGGTGTCAAAATGCACATCAAATCCTCCATTTCTGTGAAATAATTGGTATACTGGATGCAAATCGCGATAGTATTGCAACTTTGGACCGCCTGTGGCTCTTCTCACAGGAGGAGAAAATATATGAGCAACTAGTACATTTCGCGGTGACTCTGGACCATATGATGAAGGAGAACGTGAGCACGGCATTCCATGCCGCTTTAATTCGTTTCATAGTCCGGGACCTTGACCGTGTCGCCGCGTATCAACCAATAGACTTTCCAGCCACGGCGTCATTACGGAACCGACTAGCCAATATCAGAGATCCTTGCCTTTCTATTCTCTGTGGATATGCTTGTCATCTTCCTGTTACAGTGGAATGCACATTAACGAAGAACTACAAAGACAAGTACCCCGATTCTCTTCAAACCGTGCAGTCATTTGTTTATAAAAAGCTATCTCTCAATGATCCGCCCGTTTTGTGGCAGCTTCGTGCTGCAATGTCTTCTATGCGTCACTGGGTATTCGACGATCTCTGTCATGGGGCACTCAGGAGGTCTGAGAAACTGGTATGCGTTTTCAGGATCATTTTATCATTGCTAATAAGATTTAGACTTTCCTCCAGTTGCTCTTCCAGCATCCTACACACTGCCAAAACCATCATTCTGGCCCTCATCACCTCCTGTCACATTTGTACCAGTACTCGTTACCCGATGCCGGATACGGCGAAGTGAAGATTGAACTAGAGGGTGGACATATCATCCAGACAAAAGTTCACTCACTCCTTGGGTTCCTTGCATTCTCCGATTCGAGGGAACTCTCAAGCTTAAATCCTACGGAGACGTATAGCCCGGATTCATTTGGGCGCATATACGAGCTTTGTAGAATGACAAAGAAAGATCCCATTTCGTTAGTTGCCCTTTTTGTGGATATAACTTTCGAGGAGGCAGTCAAAGGGTGCACTCCAAAATCGGTTGCTCCCATTCTTGTTTGTATCAGGAAAGCGCTGTCCTCCGAGAATAACATGGCAGTAATACCTCTCCTAAGACTACTCGCTCGGAATCTACGAAGGCTCAGGATAACTCTAGAGGAACAACTGGATGGAGATCCGGATCAAAGCGCGGTGGTTGCGGACGCAGACCATTTGTACGACGTCATACAGAGGAGCGTAACTGTGGCTCCGATTCTATCCACTCGTCACACTCAGCTCTTGTGCTGTGCCCAAGCGAAGGATACCTTGCAACCAGCAATGGGCTGGCTCTCCATGCATGTCGATTAGATAGTTATAATTCATGGTTTTGATTATTTGATTACATATATGGGGTTAAATTCCTCCAACCTCTGATAAACTGACCATTCTTCTGGCCCAGTCTGCGCAATCCCAAATTGACTAGATAGGATTATATGCAGGACAAAGTAAGCTAATTATTTAATAATCGTCATTACGAGAACACAAGCGTATCCCGATATGATCTTTGGAAACTCTCGAGGTTATGGAAACGATTTCTGGACAGCTCACTTATTTATCTTATACCCGGGACATAAGCGAGATTACTCCGCGAACGTCTGTTAGTCAAATTAAGTTTAGGGTTTAAAATCTAGTGTAAATATGACGTTTTATGTAAGGACTGATTTCTGTGAGTCGTGATTACCGAGGCATTTCTTCCACCTCAATGTCCAGAGCGTAATGGAACAAGGCGGTATATACCAATGGAGCTTATTTATGAAGCAGGAAGCTATCGATATGAGGGGTTAGTTGAGTAGCAGCATGATGGCTGGCTGTCCAGCCCAAGTCAGCCTCCTTTGAGTGGTCAAAATGAATTTTGGACCAGAAAAGTGTTGCACTGGCTTATCTCAGGATATTCTTCTGATCATTTGCTCGCTGATACTCTGCTTGCTATACGCAGTCCATTCATCCCGTGAATTCTACCAGTTTGTCACCCTCGGTGTCTCGACTTTCCCTCTACATTCCTAAGTATTACAGCTCGTATCTTTGACGGAGTACATATCAGTAGGTCCTGCTATATCTTGTCTCACATTCGAAGCTATCTTAGCATCCTACAGCTTCTGGTGAAGGGTCCGCGCTGTGAGGACGAGTGTATTAATTGAGGTGCGGCTTGCTCATAAGCTTATGAAACTAATGCTTGTATTCTAGATCCTTATCTTACTTGCTGTCAGAGTACAGTGCTGGGTCTGGCAAAGTCTGCTAGTCAGCCGAGCCATCCAAAAGAAGATGAGCGGACCGAAACCCCACTAGAAACCGATCTGCATCCAATTGGGATTGAGGTTATAGCCTATACTTGCTTCTCTAAAACATCCGATCTGATAACTGAGTACGGGGCGAGGTATATTTAACGGTTTTTCGAGCATTTTTCGAATATTTTGAATTAATGTTCAGTTTTGCGCGTCTTCTTACCACCTCTGATTGGCCAGTTGTCAAGTCGATAGCTATTTTTCCGCTGTCCAGAAATCGTTTCCATACGAGGTGGGTGCAAGGTGAGTGCTATCTTGGATCTCGCACACCCAAGTATTCCTTTGTAAATTCTTTTCGGCTCGCTAGCTGAACCACATCGACGTAATTATTACCCTTTATCATTACTCGGTTTTGGGATGAGATGGCGTTTGTTCGCGTTACGCACCAGCAAAACCATACAGCGGCTCTTGAAGGGTTCAAGCGATGTCAAATCAGCATCAACGAGTACTCAGGCAAACTCTACCTATACCCCGAAGACTCCCAGGTTGAATCAGCCCCGATTACAAGATATCTCAAGGACCGGTCGTGGTCTGTTACTGACCAAATGGCTGAGCGAGATAGCTACCATGATTGAATCAACACTTTACGTACTTGAGGTTGGCATAACTTGAAAATACTGTAGAGGAATACTTATGCTCACGCTTAGCCCGCGAAAAACAGTACCGAGCAAAGCGAATCGATTACCCAATCACTACACCGTCACCATGCGTTTATCAAAGAATCTTTATTATGGTCTGTTCCGCACCAAGATGAGGTTGGATCTGTTGATACAGTGAACCGAGCCCTTTCCACTCTACAAGAGTACTCCAGGTTAAAACCGAGACCATCTCACTATCTACTTGGCTAATTAGTGTTTTAGGGAATTGGAGGACATAACCCAAGGCCTGTTATATCCAGGAAGGTTCGTGAACACCGTCAAACCAAGCTCACCTAGAGGCCGTTGCTGATGATCTCAGTGAGAAGACTCTGAGCCTGCGTTCAACGGCTCTGGCCGAGTCATTTCACCACCTCGAGGTAGGGCTTTATTCAAAATCTTCCCCGAAAAGCTGAGTCTCTGCCAGACCTTCGTTGTTCACCTCAAGAGTGAGCTATATCTCGATACTAGAGTGGTTTCCCAGCACATTTCAAGTGTGTTTTGTCATTGATCTTTGTATCTCTCTACCTCTCACACGAACTAGATCAGTCAGGCTTGGAAACAGACGATTTCTCGTCGACGCAGTCACCTCAAGCAATCATGCTTCAACCTTGGGCCTGGGTTAACGAACGTTCCCTTACCCTTTTTTCGATGCCTCAAACCAATCTAATTGAGCCAGTTGAGCCGTTGGATATCTCAGAGGCCGTTTCGGTTGGAGCGGCCGAGCCTCAGTACACAGGACCTTGGTCTCAGGTCTTCAAGGGGAAATATCAGGGATTTCCAGTAGCTGTCAAAATGTTGCGACCCTCGGGGACCGCAGCGCCACAAATGATAAGGGTAAGTATCCTATACTTCTAGATTCTTCACCTGAAACGGCGCTATTTAACTACGATTTAAGCGATTTAAGCGTGAGCTACGCGTCTGGGGCGCTCTCCGGCATCCCAGTGTCCTCCCACTCGTTGGATATGCGCAAGACGATGACCAGTTTGGACTCTTTGGTGCTTTGATATCCCCGGTTTGCCCCCCTCCTTAGTTACTAGCCAAAGTTCTAACTCAGGAATACAGTGGTGCGAAAATGGCAACGCTGCGGCGTTTCTGGAAACGCACGGAAGCGCCCTGGACCTGCCAGCAAGGATCACATTGGTAGGTGCTGATATAGAGGCAACGATGTTTTGCTGAACTCTGAAACGTAGTGGGAAGATGTTGTAGCTGGCGTGGACTACTTGCATAGTCAACATCCTACGATTGTCCATGGTGACCTAAAGCCAGTATGGATCTTATTTCCAATACATATATTTCTGTCTAATCACCTACATTGATCATGACTGACGCACTTGCGCTATAGCAAAATATTCTGATAGATAACAGTGGACATGCAATGCTGGCAGATTTTGGACTTGTGCGCCTTATTGGAGATCAAGCAGGTGAAGAGGAGACAAGTCCTCATACTGGTACAACCAGGTATTTAGCACATGAGCTCATTACAGGGGATGAAGACCGAATGCCAACGACTGCAAGTGACATCTATAGCCTAGGTTGCGTCGGCTTGGTGGTATGTACACCCATGATATTTCGACTGCATTTAGGTGCACCTCTGATATTGCATTCTTGTGCAGTTCATCTTTAACCGGCTTCCATACGAGAACCGGCGGGGCTCGCGGCTTCACTTGCTCATACAGGACATTATACAGAGGATCCCGCCTGCGCAGCGGCCAATTGACGAGTCTCAGGACTCGGTTAGTCGGAGATATCCGACAGTGTGGGACCTGTTGGAGCAGTGCTGGAAGTCTGACCCGTCTGCCCGACCGACATCCCGGCAGCTTGTTAGTTATCTCTCGGGACGATCGAACATTTTCCGGGTTGATAATGGAGGGTAACATAAGACTGATCCACGCCTAATAACTATGTATATCTTTGTACCAGCCTTTTTCAGTACAGTCCGTCTAATTGTAGGATCTGCAAACGAATAGAGACCTATTCTCCATAAAGAGCAGGTCGTGTGCGATCTCCTTGAGCGATATTGGGACTTGGACCCGCTGGCTCGGCTAACCTCCCAACAATTGGCTGACTACCTCGCTGGAAGGTCAAATGTATTCCAGGTTGGGAGAGGGGGCAATAATGCCGGGTATTACCGCATTTTGTATTGTTATAAAGAATTAGCCTTCTTTGGTGCAGTTCATCTAATGAGTTTCGTAAGCTGGATCCACTAAAACGCGCAAGAATCTGCTGGCTCAGCGGAAAGAAGCTGAAAATAATGTGATTATTCCATGAATTTGACAGGTATTGACCTACAAAAAACGGCACCACATTAACCTTAATAGGCACTGTGCCGATCCAGTTTTACCTACTATCTAGTCAACCACGTATTATAGTACCGTATCTCATTGTATTTGCTAAGAATTTTAGATACCCTCGTCGTTTTGACGAGAACATGTTCCCTATGAAGAAAGCCATAGAATTACCATCACTTGGCCGCCGCCACCCCGACATACGTTAAGCAACCGGCAACTTCGGCATCATTGACGTATTGAAGTCTCACATAACTCTATATTCTCTCAAATTTAATCGTTATGGGGCTTCTTCAGCTCAAGAATGCCGCTACCAAGAGCGCAAAGCGACGAGAGAAGAAAGCACAAACAGTCACCAACCCTACACGTGGGAGTGGGCCACTTGGGACTTCCAGTGGCTCTACTTCATCTGTAATATTGGAGAAGAAACTTGGCTCGGTGGACATCCTTGGGACGAATGAACGGTTCATGCTGATAGATTGGCTGGTTGTAATTGAGAAGACGGTTATAAAGACGCTTGAAATGATTCAGGTGGGCCTTTTCTGAAATAGAACTACCGTGATGGCACTTACCGTTCAGCCGACGACGGTAGACAATGCCCAGTCAGATCGAACGTCTGGAGAAGATAAAGAGAACGCTGGAAGATCATTGGGCGATGGTTAGAGATGCACAAACATGGCCTGGATATCGACAAGGTCAAGCTCCTCCCGAGGCTGTCGTCGACCAGGCATCATCATCCATTAAGGGTTATCTCATGTCAGTGTTCAGTATTCATTCTGGACTGTCACTTATGATAGTATCTTAGGCAAGTCGAGCTGATCCTCGAAGAGTTATGGTCCCTGGGTGGCTCGTCTGAGGAAACCGGACCTACCGTTGTGCAAGCTTCCTATGTGATTAGCGAGGAGGATGTAGCACGGTACTCTGAGGATCTAAATAGCTCGTTTCAATGGCTTGAGGTATGCCTATCACTATCATTCAATTGGAAAGGCTCTCAGGCTGTACTAGAGACTCCTCTTGTATATGAAATCTGACGCCCAAATGCGCTCCACAGAAGCGGACCTTTTCAAGGCGATAGAGGAACAAACGGCTGGTAAGTGTCTTTATCGTTGAAATCAGTCCGTCGTAACCACTCTTTACTAGCAATGCAAAGTTTCTCCATAAAGGAGTCCTCAGGAACGGTCACTCTTACCGCGTGGCCATGGGTAGATGAGAACTCGGAAGCTCGTTTCCCGTCCTCACGACCCAGCCGTGCGCAATTAGTAGAACCCCAAGATCTTTCGGACGCTATCTCACATAAGAGTACGCTACCAAAGTATGCTGGTCCGTATTCTCTGGTGTACACGGGAGAATATGAAGGAACCACCGTGGCGATTAAAGTCCTTCAATCGCCTGGTGTTACCACTCATGCCATGAGACGAGTAAGTATCGGTTTTATGACTCAAGGACCTCATCTCACATATCGCAGAAAGCAAGACGAGAAAGACTGGTTTGGGCCAGTTTGAATCACCCAAACATTCTACCACTCTATGGATATGCGGAAGATGATGAACGCTTCGGCCAATTTGGTGCGCTGATATCGCCGGTTGGCCTACCCTATTTCGTGCCACGTTCGTTTAGGCACTGATGGCCATTCCAATAGTGGTATCGATATGGAGATGCTACGTCCTTCATCAGAGATTACGGTAACGTCATGGATGCAACTATTCGAATAAAGCTGGTAAGTTCTGCCAGTAACACAGGGTATTGCATACTGATTATCGTGATAGTGGGAAGATGTAGTAGCTGGAGTATGGTACCTGCATAGTCAAAGCCCATCCATTATCCATGGCGACCTAAAACCGGTAAGTCAATTGTGTCGTCTCTGCGGCTAAATCCATGATCACGTTCACCATCCACTGACAGCCTGCAGGAGAACGTGCTCATCGATGAGGAAGGGCGAGCACGTCTATCCGACTTTGGGCTCGTCCGCCTCTTTTCGGATCAAGAGGACAATGACGGGGATATGAATACCACGAGTCCTCACACGGGGACCACCCGGTACTTGGCGTATGAGCTTGTGGCTGGCGAAGACGTTTTACTACCAACGACTTCCAGTGACATTTGGGCCTTGGCGTGCGTCGGGCTTGTGGTGAGTTCTCTCGAAAAGCTGCTTACACCTCTGACCTCGTTGCCACTTTTGAAGATTATCTTTAATCAACTTCCCTACGGAAATCGGCGAAGTACGAGGAGTAATCTCATCGTTCGCGATATATGTGATAGGGTTTTGCCGGCTCAACGACCGCTGCCCAGTGCGCGGCAATCGATTGCCCCAGAGCAAGTCGTATGGGATTTATTGGAGCGATGCTGGGACTTAGACCCATCAGCTCGACTGACCTCCCACCAATTGGCCGACTATCTTTCTGGAAGGTCAAACATGTTTCAAGTTGGGAGAGTGACATAGTGTATAATACGCAGTGACTGGTACTCTGAATACCACACATTGTAGTGAATTTTTTCTTTTTTCTTTTTTCGATTCGGTAATAGTGGATAACCAGCCTCTATGGAAGGTAGCACCTAAGGTTGGTTATACGTTAGTTGTGGTTTTGCGCGTATCGGGTTGGTGGCTGTGGCCCCAATTGCTCTTCCCAGGCTACCGCAATTAGGCATTTATCAAGATATCCGGAATTAAAGCAAAACTAGAGACTTCGAGACACCAATATCGAGTCTTGACGATTCGAAGAAGACGATTCAAAGGACTTAGATAGCTAGCAAGTGGATCGTATAGTGCAAAATAGTTTTCAAGCACAGTAGTGGGAATTGTGTTAACTGTCATAGAGTTATTACTGATACTGATCAAGCTTTCAAGAGAGTGGCAGAGGAGAATGGCCTCAACGCACCGCCACGTCAATCTCGTGTTTTACTCCTTACCATCGTACCTCAACTTAGAATAAATCTGGAAAAGGCTCGAGATGAATGAGATCCCGGTAACACAATCTCCAGAGAGCGGTATGGCAGTCGCGTTCATAACTACGACATATAATAATCAACATTCCAACAGGACTAAATGCATTCCGGCGCGATGATAGAACTGCTCCACCACCTAATCCTGCACATGGGGGCCAAAGCAAGGAACAGCCTACCTATTATTCATTGAGGGGAATACATTACGATCAAGATCCTGTCGAAGACGTGAATAACACCATAGAAGTGCTTGTAATCTTCGTATGTATCCCAGGCGTTCGTTGGGTTAGTCACTGACAGACCCTTCTCAGGCGGGCCTCTTCTCAGCGGTTGTAACAGCTTTTATATCCCAGACGTATCCAATGCTTCAAAGGGATCCAAAGGATATCCAAACTTCTATATATATATTCAATTGCGGAACCCAGGAACTAGCACGCCTATGGATGAGCCATTTGTCGCTCCACCATATGCAGTGAGGGCTAACTCCTTCCTATTTGCTAGCCTCTTCATAAGCATGCTCGTGTCGTTGCTTGGAATCTTGGTCAGGCAGTGGACAAGAAGCTATCAACAAGAGTTGGCACTTGTCTCATCACCCCATCTGCGAGCTCGAATCCGCCATTTTCACTTTAATGGGGCCAAACGATGGCAATTGACCCAGATCGTCGGACTTCTTCCCATATTCATGCACCTCGCTCTATTCATCTCCGCCGTCGGCATTGTCGATATATTGATCGCAACATCACCGACCGTCGGGTACGTCGCACTCTCTGTGTTCACCCTAGGAGTGGCGTCCATCCTCGCAATGACATTACTTCCGTTATTCGTACTCGACGACCCTTTCCACTCCTTTCTTTTCAAAATTGTGTCCGGAATGAAGAGGTACACAGGAAGGATCAAGCAGGCCCTGGTAGAGCATTGGGATTTCGTCAGAGTTGCGCAACGGTCCCCGAAATATCAAATCGGCGGTAGCTTACCTTTACCTGTGGTCCATTTCGGCATCTCATCAGTGAAGGAATATCTCAGGTGACTAAGCCATGACTTTCCTTATCCGGATAACTAAAATACAGATGAAGGCCGGCCGAGCTACTCTTAGAGGATCTATGGCCCGTGAGGCCGTCTCTCCAGGGTGATGTAGGACAAAGGCCGCCTAGCAGCTTTTACGAACCCAGTAAGGACGACGTCAACAGATATTCAGAGGAATCGAGTAATCAATTCAAATGGTTGAAGGTAAATTCCCGTTGTCTCTTGCTTTCGCGTTGTTCTAAAACACACGATAGAGTTTCCTCTACCCCACTCAAAGTGACATTTTCGCACCTTCCACGGAATGTGATCTTCTGAAAGCAATTGAAGAGCAGACAACAGGTAATTAATCGAGGTTGCTGGAAGCCGTTGCCTTATGCATTTTCTCTTTATAGTAAGTCAAAACTTTTCTTCAGTAGGATCGTCAGCGATTGTCACCTTTCATCCTTGGTCTTGGAAAGACGAAAGTTCTGCGGCTCGATTTCCGCGTGCACAACCCAATCGCGCCAATTTTCTCGAGCCACAGGATATATCCTGTGAGGTTGTGTTCAAAAATACGATTCCCAGACACTCGGGACCTTATTCTCTTGTGTATCCCGGAGAATACGCGAAGAAAAAGGTGGCAATCAAGGTCCTTTATTCCCCAGGCGTTGCAACGCATGCGATGAGACGCGTATGTGTATCTTTACTTTTCTAACTGATCGCTTGATGCTCAACACCGTGTAGAAATCCAAGCGTGAGCGCCTTGTATGGGCCTCTCTGGACCACTCGAACATATTGCCACTATATGGGTATGCGGAAGAAGAGGACCGGTTCGGATTCTTTGGGTCGTTAATCTCTCCGGTCAGTCCTATCCTTGAGATGCGGTTAATATACTACTGATAGAATCATCATAGTGGTATGAGCATGGTGACGCCACCACATTCTTGAGAGAATTTGATAAGCAAATAGACCCCAATACGAGAATCAGACTGGTGCGTACCAACTGTAAACTCACAAATCCCGCTTGACATTGCCATTTTAGTGGGAAGAAGTGGTAGCTGGTGTTCACTATTTGCATAGTCAAATCCCATCTATAGTTCACGGTGATTTAAAACCTGTAAGTGATGTCCTTACCAGCATCCACAAACCGATTTTGACTGCCTTCCCCTAGGAGAACATCTTAATTGATGACGGCGGTCATGCACGGCTGTCTGATTTTGGTCTTGTCCGCCTCTTTTCGGATCAAGATGAGGACACAGAAGGAATAAACACGACGAGCCCGCATACGGGTACAACTCGGTACCTGGCGTACGAGCTAGTCGCAGGGGACGAGGTCCTACTACCCACAATGGCGAGTGATATGTATGCACTAGGATGTGTAGGTCTAGTGGTGAGTTCAAGTTCCACTAGAATTTCTTTGCCCAATATAATATTTTCCGCAGTTTATCCTCAGGCAACTTCCATACGGAAATCGAAAGTGTAGTCTCATTGAACGAGATATATTGGACCAAATCCCCCCAGCCCGGCGACCGGCTCATGGGGATTCTACTTTGACTGATCAGGACCACGTCGTGTGGGATTTATTAGAACGATGCTGGAACTTGGACCCGTCGGCTCGGCTAACTTCCCAACAATTGGCTGACTACCTCGCTGGAAGGTCGAATGTATTCCTGGTTGGGAGAGGGGGGTAGTAATACCGGGTATTACCACATTTTGTATTGTTATAGGGAATTAGCCTTTTTTTGGTGCAGTTCGTCTAATGAGTTTCGTAAGCTGGGTCCACTAAACGCACAAGAATCTGCCGGCTCAGCAGAAAGGAGCTGAAAATAATGTGATTATTCCATGAATCTGACAGGTATTGACCTACAAAAAGCGGCACCAAATCAACCTTAATAGGCGCTGTGCCGAACCAGTTTTGTACTGGGATTTGTGATGGGGGACCTAATTATGTCCACAGTGTATATAAATGGCCCTTCTTTACGCTCACACCGCCACCTCTGGAAAGACGACCCTCAGCTTTAATTGTCCCGTGATATCACCTGTAAAGGAACCTCAGCACAGTACTTGGCTGTCGCCACCCCGACACACGTCGGATAACTGGCACCTTCGGCGTCCTTGGCGTATCGAGTTCTCACATAGCTCAATCTCTCTTCGTTCTTGATCGTTATGGCGCGCACTCAGCTCAAACATGCCGCCGTCAAGAGCGCGAAGCGGCGAGAGAAGCAAGCACCAGCAGTTTCAAATGCCACACGCGGGAGTGGATCATCCGGGTCGTCTGGTGGCTCTACTTCATCAGTGATATTGGAGAAGAAACTCGGCCTGCTCGACATCCTGGGGACAAATGAACGGTTCATGTTGATCGATTGGTTAGTGGTAATCGAGAAGACGGTTATCAAGACACTCGAAATGATCCAGGTGGGCAGGCTTTAGCATGGAGTTTTTGCCTAATGGTTACTCACCGTCAAGCCGACGGTAGACAATGCCAGGCCAGATCGGACGTCTGGAGAAGATAAAGAAAACGCTAGAGGATCATTGGTCAATGGTCAAAGATGCACAAACATGGCCTGGGTATCGACAAGGCCAAGCTCCTCCTGCGGCTGTCGTCGACCAGGCGTTGTCATCCATCAAGGATTACCTCATGTCTGTACTTACTGTTTACTTTGAAGCTGTAACTTATGGTAGTATCGTAGGCAAGTCGAGTTGATTCTCGAAGAGTTGTGGTCCCTGGGTGGCTCGTCTGATGAATCTGGACCTACTATTGTCCAAACCCCCTATGAAATTAGCGAGGAGGACGTATCACGATACTCTGAGGATCTAAACAGCTCGTTTCAATGGCTCGAGGTATGCCTATCCTTGTCATTCAATTGGAAAGTCTCTCAGGCTGCACTAGAGACTCCTCTTGTATATGAAATCTGACGCCCAAATGCGCTCCACAGAAGCCGATCTTCTCAAGGCGATAGAAGAACAAACGGCTGGTAAGTGTCCTTATCGTTGAAACCAGTCTGTCGTAACCACTCTTTACTAGCAATGCAAAGTTTCTCCATACAAGAGTCTTCAGGAACGGTTACTCTTACTGCGTGGCCATGGGTAGACGAGAACTCGGAAGCTCGTTTCCCCTCCTCTCGACCCAGTCGCGCACAACTGGTAGAACCCTCGGATCTTTCGGACGCTATCTCGCATAAAAGTACGCTACCAAAGTATGCTGGTCCGTATTCTCTCGTGTACACGGGAGAATATGAAGGAACCACCGTGGCTATCAAGGTGCTTCAATCGCCTGGTGTTACCACTCATGCTATGAGACGAGTGAGTACTGCTTCTAGGCGTCGAGAACATCATCTCACATACCGCAGAAAGCAAGACGAGAAAGGCTGGTGTGGGCGAGTTTGGATCATCCGAACATC
>KN824351.1:117866-129383 GCA_000827415.1 Serendipita vermifera MAFF 305830
GCTGGAGTATGGTACCTGCATAGTCAAAGCCCATCCATTATCCATGGCGACCTAAAACCGGTAAGTCAATTGTGTCGTCTCTGCGGCTAAATCCACGATCACGTTCACCACCCGCTGACAGCCTGCAGGAGAACGTGCTCATTGATGAAGAAGGGCGAGCACGTCTATCCGACTTTGGGCTCGTCCGCCTCTTTTCGGATCAAGAGGACAATGACGGGGACATGAATACCACGAGCCCTCATACGGGGACCACCCGGTACTTGGCCTATGAGCTTGTAGCCGGTGAAGACGTTCTACTACCGACGACGTCCAGTGACATCTGGGCCTTGGCGTGCGTCGGGCTGGTGGTGAGTTTTCCCGAAAAGCTGCCTACGCCTCTGACCTCATTAGATCATCTTCAATCAATTACCTTATGGAAATCGCCGGAGTACGAGGAGTAACCTCATCGTTCGCGATATATGCGATAGAGTTTTACCGGCTCAACGACCACTACCCAGTGCGCGGCAATCGACATCCCCAGAGCAGGTCGTATGGGATCCCCTAGAGCGATGTTGGGACTTGGACCCGTCTGCTCGGCTAACATCCCAACAATTGGCTGACTACCTCGCTGGAAGGTCGAATGTATTCCACGTTGGAGGGGGGTAATAATGCCGGGTATTACCACATGTGACGAACCAGGCCTTTTAAGTAATACACCTCGTCTAATTAAGATCCGGTAAACGAATAAAGGAATTGTTCTGTTCCGTAAATACCGGCGCTTGTAGTGATCGGAGCAACCGGGGCTAAGCGACCTTTTTGGTGGCCCATCCTCCTTGGACCCGTCCTTATCGTCGAGTTGCAAACACGATCTGCCCATCGTTGGCCAATATTCCCCAGAAAATACGTATTTTTGCTGCCTTATGACAGACACAGATCCCTCGTACGTATCAACCGTTTTTACCAGTTTTTTCCAGCTCCACCGTTGCTGACTTGACGACCTCACAGTTGTAGAGGTCATAGATATTTCAAGATTCAGCTGCTCGTTCGATCCTCTGGTGCAGCGACTGATCGTCCTCCTTAAGGCCGTCATCGTCGTTGCTCAAACCCTCGTCGTCGTCGTCGGTCCGCATTTGGTGCAAACTCCGATTTCTCGATTCAGTCCTCAAACACAACTCTTTGCTACTTTAAAAACAGAAAAAACTAGAAAAACAAATCTACTTGACAATGCAAGCTATTCGAACTCTCCGTGCCCAATCACGCCCGGCCTCGCCTGCCCCTGCATTTGCGGACGGTAACAACGTGCCTAGTGTGACAGGGACGAACAAGGTGTCCACACATACACAGCCTACGACTTGGACTACAAATGAAGAGGCGCAACAACCGCAACGCCCAAACTCTGCAATGGCTCGGATTCAAAGCCTCGCTCCGTTTCACAAACGGGTTGCTTTCACCCCTCCACCGTCACCAAAGCCGGCTCCATCTACGATTGTCCAGGACGGTACTTATCTGAACACGCTCGGACTCAAGCTCAACGAAGCTGCGACGCGGGTTTTGGCTCCCGTTAGCGGAAACGGCACCGATTCATGGAAGGGCAAGAAGCCGCTTCAGGCTGGACGTGGAAGACAGTTCGCATCGTTGGTTGAAACGTCCGTTATTTTTCTTTTTGTTTACCGTTTCCTCTCTGACATTTGCCTTGACAGCGAGCTGGATGCCTCTCAGGGGAACACCAATCTGCGTCATGCTATCCTGCGGCTCCTCCCACGTTCTCTCACCGTCATCGTATCCAGTCTCTCCGTACAGGTCTCGCAGCTCATCCCAACGCCCGGTTATGTTCCCAGCACCGTCATGGCCGCACCGCATCCAACCACGTTGCACGCCTTGTCCTTGGCAGTCTTCGCCGGCGAGATTTTGGAGACATTTACCACGTACAAACTCGCGACGGCGTCCAGCGACCTGGCGGCCATCTACGGTCACTTGGACACCATCATCATGCGGGTTATCTCGCCGCTCTTCGCACAGATGCAAAGCGAGATGACGGCGTTGTTGGAGCCTGTGGGTCAACCTCCCACAACGAGCGTCACCAACAGTCCTGGTCCAAATGGCAAGCCTGCCAAGCCCCATTCAGCCATCATCACGCTCGGACAGTACATGCCCGGATTCACGAGGATTCTCAAGCGGTGTGCAATTCCCTACTCGCAGGGCTCGCAAAAGGCTCTGGCCACGTTCCTTATCAGCACCACTTGGCAAGCCCTCGTCCAGCTCTCTCATCGTGCTCCTTCCAGCAATGCAGGCACGATGGTCCACAAAGCGTCTGCAGTATCCCTGGCACTCTCACAAATGTCACTCACCCCACCGTCCTCGCCTCCCCCGAGCATCAAGAAGAAGCTCACCCCACCCTCCTCACCACCCTCGAAGAAACGCGTACTCGCCCTCCCAGGCGCATCCGACTCACCACCAAAGGGCGTCCTCCGCCTCCGTCGTGTACCCTCAGGAGGCTCAACCGGATCCCGCTCGAGCAGCCCAGACACCCGTCAGCGAGAACACCAACGCGCCGCAGTGCAACAGTCGTTACAAGCGTCTGCCGCATGGCTATCCACACTCTTACTCGATACGCGTGCACTGGGCGATATGCTCGTGTCTACAGAGGTTCCCAGGCCCGAAGAGGGCTCGTTGGCGCGTGAAGCGGTTGATGAGGCGCTCGAGCGGTTTGGGGCTTTCCGCGAGTGGATCGGTGGTGCGGTCAATGCGTGCGCTATGTCGAGTTCGGCGGGTGAGGTCCTCGGGAAGTTGATGGACTCTGTGCCGGAGGAGATGCCGTTGCTTATTGTGCTGCCTGTGTTACTCGGTCAAGCGTGGCTTGCGCGTCCTCAATTCGCGGCTGCTCTTGCTGCCCCTGGCGGTGCTCCTGTGGAAGGCGAGCGCGAATACCCGGGCGTGGCGAAACTCATTGGATACGAGAGCGAAGAGACGTATCGCCGTGGCGTGCTCTGTGGATTCCGCCGTGCTGAAGAGTGCGAGGGTGTGATTGCACAGTGCTTGCTTGGTCGACTTGGACCTTCTTCTCCGTTTGCGTGGGCGGAAGGTGTCAGTGCTTGGTTGGCCCGGAATGCGGATACTTAATCTATTTCCTTCGTTTGTTTCTCTTTTTTGGGGCATCATTCTATGTACATTCGTTTTTCTTGGATGGAATGTTACGTGGATTTTTTTGGATGTGCATTTTGGTCTGTTTTTGAGTTGGATTGCAAGAAGGGGTTTATTGTCTGATGAAACCGCTGAGGGCGAACATTTTGCTGAGTTTCTCCATCTGTGGAATGATTAGGTCGGCTATGTGATGCACTAATAGTTTACCATCTCTGGAAAACCTGGCTCGTGAACGATTTTTGCCGTTAGTACTTCTAGTTCGTGTGCGGAGAGGCTGTAGATGTTGGATTGTGTACTGGGTGCGATTTGGGATGAGCCTGGTTCTGATGTCGGTGCTTGGTGTGGCTGCGTTGAAGGTGGAAGAGGAGCGTGGAAAGGAATGGATTGAGATAGTGGAGGGAGAGCCACAGGAGACTTGACAGTCGTAAACTGGCGTTGTATGTGGTTGCTCTGTGAATAGCTGGGGATTGGAGTGAGATGTGATGGAAGAAGCACGTCAATCGTTTGGATATCAAGGTCCATTCTGTCTGGTGCAGAGTAAGGCGTGAGGCTATGGGCCAGAAAGGGTGCATGGCTGTCCCCAGTCATTGGAGTGTCTGCCTGTACGGGGACCGGCTGAGATGAAGTTATCGGGGAAGAGCTAATCATGACGTTCTGGGAATACGTTGTATTCTCTCGTGCAGGTGGTTGGAATGTAGGTACGGATGGTTTGGGCATTGCTTTGGCTGCTTTCTGAACGGGCTTTCCGCTTGTGGATTGTTGTGATTCTGTGATGGGACAGACGTGACGGATGGATGTGGCTAGTGCATTCGCGTCCTCCGCGTTGGTAAACGTGAGTTGAAAGCGTTTGTGGTACTGCAGAGGTCGTCAGGCCATGGGAATCACCGTCTCTATGAGAAGAAAGCTTCCTGACATACCTGGGACGATGCATTGGCGTTCAAAGGGTGAAGATAGCGGAAGCCAATCTGCTTGCCACCCAAGACTGCTTTCAAAGGTGACGACATTTTTGCGACTTCAGGGCTTGAAAATGCAATAAACTCAATTTCCTCCTGATTAAAAGGTTATAACTTATCGATAGAATCCAAAGCGTCAACTCTCACCAACGTAGACGGACCTCCAGGCCGAGTAGCATCACTGTCCAAGATCTTGAGTACTACAGAGACATAACTCCCACTTGGTGTTCTCGTCGTTTCGAGTACAGCGCGCAATGTCATTGGCGCGTTGGTCTGGTAAATTCTCCATTCCTCTTTGGGAACATGTGGCCGGACGACGCCTGGCTTGTCCTGTTGATACCTATATGCTGCTAAGTTGTACGTCGTTGTTGAAGTCGTTGTCGTTGCCATCTTTGGAGACGAAGTTTACTTCGACGAGGGTGGCAGCGCTGGTTTCGTGCCCTGCTCCTGACCCATCCTGTGGCGGTCGGTCTTGCTTTACCATCTGCTGTGAACATTATAAGAATACATTATTCCATCGAGTTTCTGGAACGACGAGCGTGTCATTGTGACATCTGGCCAGCCTCCATCCAGTCGCACCACCCTCTTTCCCCAACGACCCTTGTCGTCAAATTATTTCGTCCTCAGTGAGATACAATGTTCTTCCTGGTATTTCTTCGTGTTCTAAATGTTTTCTCAGCTTCATATATCCACTTTGATCTCAACAATTCCGCCAGTCCCTGCCGAAATTGCACATTCTGTTGCAGTTTAAACATTAAAACATACCATAATGCACATCTCTTCCGTCTTCTTCGCGATTTTCGATGAAAATCAAGGACCCAGGATCGTATATCAAGTGCCAGAAAACCTCATCACAACTCCACCCCCAAGAACACGAGCAGAAACCATCATAGCCGCTAGTACACAACCGAATGGGAGCGATCCTAGTGCCAAGGGTGAGGATGTCCCACAAGAGAATGGCATTCACGACGCTGCAGACGATGTACGACCTGGTCCAAAACAGAACAGTTTGAGCAAGTCTACAGCCTCAAAAATATCAACCAGTTACGCGAACAATAACCCACAAAGCTCCTCGGTAAACGCGCGTTCGGCCCTATTCGAATGGCAGCTCGTTTCTCAATTCGTGATACCTCGCCCGGATATATGTGGTCGCTTGACCGTCAGTACCACGAAAAAACATAGGATCGTTGGGTACCCGGTGATCATTCGAGATAATGACAGGTACGAGAGGGGTACCTTTCAGTTTAATGTCTGCTTTGTCTTCGCCAAGGATATGGATTATGGAAAGGAGGCTGGAATCAGCTGCTATGAGCCGATTGTCAGAAAAATTGCAAGGGTACTGACGGCATCGGAGGTGAGTAAAAGCTCCTTCTCTCCTTGGCCGCACGATTTTGATCGATGTCTTCATACTGATGATTGTTTATGGTAGATTGACCAGTCGTTCTTATCATCGGAGAAAACGCAACCACGGATGTATCCCATTCTGGAACAGCTCTTTGCCGATTTGAACTCGTTCTCCGAAACCTCGATTCGCATCGACGAGTACAACTCTCTCGAGCTCCGAATCTTCCCACATTACCCAAATCCACCACCAGTCAACGCTTGGGATGTCCCGGTACCGCTGATTGATATCGCGAATCGTATGGAAGTGAACTGGGACCTTACAATGAGAAAGGTATGCCAATGCTCTTTCGTCTTTTGTTGATTCAAAGCTGACTAAGTCAATATAGGTCGTGCCTTTTATCAACGGTATCGACCATGTAAAGAAGATTGCGCAAAAGGCCGAAGCGGACATCACCTTGGTGAAGGAATGCATGTCTCAAGTAATGTGAGTTTCTCAGCCGCACATTAACTCATCTCTTACACAAGTATCTGAACAGGATGTACCAATGCGTCGTCATGACAGACATCTTTCAATTTTCCAACATTGTGAGTAGAAGTTTACGGGTGGAACTAAGCTTGACTTCATTTCATTTCAGTACACGCTCTGTCGCCCCACTATGTGGCTCTTTACAGATCCAGCCGTAACCGAGGAATGCGGCCCATATGTACACAAAGGAACTGGTTCACCTCTCCCATGGCCCCGACTAGCATGGCTTTACGCCCGCCTTAAGCCTCCCATGACAGTTGGCACATGGATTAGCGATTACGAAGTGGATGTCGAACGAATCGATGTTAGACGATTCATCAGCTTTGGCGTTATCAAGGGCTTCCTCCGCCGCGTTCACCACTGGCCCATCCTACTGAAGGATGACAGCAAGCCGTATGTGGCAGCCTCGACGTCGAAGCAACGAAACAAGAGCATGACTCTTCCACTCCAGCTTCATTCAAACCGACTTATAGAGAGGGAGGCAACGATCCAGACTCGACATTCTAGCACGCCTTCAGACCCTCCTCCGGGCCTAGGATCTTCGGCTCCTGCACTCGAAACACCCCAAGAAACGTTGGAACCACCTTCGATGAGCAGACCTATTACTAGTCCCTCCGCCGCACCCAACGACAATGTACGAGCTATATCGGGGATTGGAAGTTACTTTGCTTCCTCTTCTATCCCTCGAGAACCGATAGAAAAGGAGCCAAAGGTGATGCCAAAGACGAATGGGACGGGGCCTGGCCTCACTTCGAGCTCTTATGTGCCCCCTTCTGTTCTCAAGAGCCGAATGGGGATGGGCATGTCGTCCTATGACAGTACGGGTAATGAAGAAGAGGACCCTCACGCCGTCTCCCTGCCTATCGCCCAGGAGTTGGCTGGACAGGCGTACACTCAAGGCCAGGCGGTGGCCAAGATGAAGGGCGTGTCAGGGAACGGTGGACTGACAGTAGAAGTCCCTCCTGAGCTTTCAGAGTTGTTGGACGGTACGCATCATAGTGACGAGCTCTGTGTCCATTTCGGGCAGAGCTGGAATGTGTTGAGTGCGACTTTGGGTGTGATTGGAGGCGGCACTGGCGATGACGGTGATCTTGGGAGGGTGGTGATTCTGTACCGGTGATCCTGTCTGGATGGATTGAGTTTGTACATGTATATTTGTATTCGGGTTCCCTCCTTCCCCAAAAGAACGCTCTCCACCGGAATCTTGCGGTGGGCGACAATTGTCTAACCTGTAAAAGTCATGTGCCCCAAAACTTATTTTGAGTTGATAGAGGCGGGGAAGCAAGGAGGCCGTCGAGGGTGGCGAAACCCACCTTACACAGACAACAGCTCACCTTGCTAATCTTCCAGCCTCCCTCATCGTTGGGCTCCCGCCAACTTGGCCCGTACCATATTCTTTGGGTCTCTTAACACCTTTCAAGTCGATTGTCATCGATATTTCTCATATTCGTCAAGCCATTCTCGCCGCTGCCCCGGGGTACAAAGTCAACCTCCAAACTATACGGCGCTCAAGGCCGCACACGACATCGCGTATTGAAATCAGAAAAGTAGAGAGCAAACATGGAGCACGGTTCAACACCCCAACTCGGCCCTTTTAACTGGGTCCCATCGGAAATATTTGGTGATGCGCGCAAGTTTAGGGCCTTTGAGGGACCTTCACGTCGTGTACGGTTGAATCAGGTGACTCCAGATGGAGGTGCATTTTCATACAGCAAGCAACATAATAGGACAGTCGTCGTTGGAAGAGAAAGTATGTAGTCACGATCCCAATCAACCCTCCGAACAACCATACTTCCTATCTTCTGCTTCGATTTGTGGTATGAAACTAACAAACCGGTTTCAAGCGCTCCGGTTCTTGACGGTGGCTGACCAATGGGGCAATGGAAAGCGAGAAGAGAACGCATCTGATGCCAAAGCAAACGGGACAACACCATCAGCAACTGCTTATGGTCCAGGAGGATCACAAGCGTCAGCGGGACCCAATTACTGGTCGAGTAAACTGCGAGCTACGATGAGGGTTACCGACGTTGTATGGGGTCCCGATCAATTTTCGGATCGAGTGTTTACCAGTTGTTCAAATGGAGAAATAATGTGCTGGAATTTCGCCAACGGAGGACTCAAGTTTGGTACGTTTAACTTGGCATGACTGTCCAACTCCTACATTGTCCATTTTCATCTTTGACTCTCACTTACTTCAAGTCCCCCCCTCTCAGACTCGGCTTTGCCAGGCGGTGCTCGCTCCGTCAATGTTATCAAGTCGGCTACCCTGGCACCCCATGCGATTGCCACAGGGTCTGTAGATGGAAGTGTCAAGCTTTGGGACCTTCGTCATCCCAAATCTGCAGCATTTTCATTATCTAGTCACGGCTCGGCCGTGCGATCTCTCACATTTGGGCAAGCTCAAATCGCACCAATGCATGTCACATTCGGTCTGGAGAGCGGAATGATCATGAGATACGACTTACGGGTACGTTGAAACTGTCTGCTACCCGACAACAACTGACATTACCAACATAGATGCGTATCGAATACCTGGACCGCGTGATTGCGCATACAGGCTGCGTACATGATCTATCTTGGTTACCTCCATCGAAAGACGATACTTGCGCCGGATATCTCGCATCTGGATCCTTTGACCATACGGTGAAAATATGGCAAATTGATATCGCTCGTCTCTCCACCAAGCCACTTCACACATTACATACCGAATACGCAGTCGGGAAGCTTGGATGGAGACCTGGTCCACAATTTGCGACCGAAGTGGTCGTGTTGCCCTATCACAGCGGTTCGGCAGGCTCAAACCAGAGGATCACCCATGCCAATGTACGAAGTGCCGCCGAGGCATCCGCTCAAGACTCGATGGAAAAGTTTGCGCCCCAAGTTTGGGATGTGAGAAAGGGGTGGATTGCCAAATGGGCAATTGATGCCGGTGATGGTCCTGCGACGGGTCAGTTGAAACTTTTTTTGTCTTTTTCTAGTTCTTGACTGATATAACCTGAATTCAGACCTGTCTGTTCATTCGTCGGACGCAATCCATCTACTGTACAAGTCGGGTGCTTTCATGCAGCACGATCTTCGTGAGGCTGCCCGGCCTTTGGACTTGGTCCCTCGTCATGCTTTGTCATGGACTGCCGATGACACGCTCTTTTTTGTCGCGGACAAGCCAAGAAAGTGGGACCCGCCTTATGATGATCTGTAAGCCACTCTACTTCCTATCCTCCTGTCATTTCTAATTCAATTTTATCGTATATCAACAGGCATCCGACTGTTGCACCCCTACTGCCCGATGATGGATTGCTCGACAAGCATCCAGGAGATCGGCTTAGCACTGTAACCACGCAGGTTATTGGCATGCAGCACATATCCGTTGGCCCCTTAGTTCCTCCAAAGCAAGATCAGGAACGCGACGACCACGGAGTGGACAAATCCCGTCATCGATTTATGCAGTTGGCGCGTGGATACAGACACCACGACACGGACAGGGCTCAAATGTGCGAGAAAAACCAAGCAGTGGCGGCAAAGGCCGGGGACGTGGATGCAGCGCAGACATGGGGTTTACTCGCGTCATTGTTGAGTGAAACCGCGCAATCATGGAGAAAACAACCCCATCGTCATACTACGGCAGATACTGCGCAAGGTCAGGCAGCCCCCAATCCCAATGCAAATCCGACAACACCTGGCTCGATATCCGAAAAGACAAAGCAAAAGGAACCTCCGTCGGCTAGTCGGACAAGACCGAAATCTCCACAGTTGATTAAAGGGGAGGATGCTGTACATGATGGCTCAAACTCCAAACGAAAGCGTAGTGGCGGTTCTGCGGTCCTCTTTGGCTTGGCCACCGCCCACAATTCCAAACGCCGTGACAGCTCGCCGTCGTTATTGAGCGCGATGCGACCTCCCACGCGCTCTCCATCCTCATCACCAGCCACACAGGCATTAAAGCTGCCTGGTACCAACTTATCCATGTCGTATACACCTGCAAGTATGGCTCGGCCATCATATACCAGACGCATGTCTCTTTCTTCGGGAGGGAATAGCAAAAACAACAGCCCAGGCCCTATAACGGATGAGAAGAAGCAAGGGTGGGGTGGCAGCTATGCGGCGGTAGCCAGCATAGCATTTGAGGAGGGCAGCAGTAGCAGTGACGACGAAGGAGACGCTTCTCCTTCGGATAACGCCGTGAACCAAAGCGATGCGAGCATAGAATCTTGGACGCAGGAGAAGCGGAATGTTGTCAGTCAGGGTCTGGGCATCCAACATCCTACTCTGCATTCGTCTTCTTCGTCGTCTCATTCATCGCCAGCCATTGGTGGGAAGAAACCATTACCATTACCTCACCTTGCCAATAATATGGCCGCTCTCTCCAAGCTGTCAAGCCCTCAAGTCCATTCACAGTTACTTGATATTCAGGACGTCAACGAAGACGATGGAGACGAATCAGAAGGTATTGACGAGGATGGCACCTCTCGATCATCTGACTCACTACACCAACATCGCAGCCGGTCAAGATCTTCGTCAGGAAGTAGGGGCCACGACCCTCAGAACGTCGATGTCCCCTCTGACACCAATGCTACGCTCAGTCCCCCTAGTCCAACTTTGGCAAAATATATGGCGAAAAGCACAGATTCCTCACGCACAGCAACAATATCGAAAGCGGGTTTACGAGTCATGACGAGGCAGGCTTCTGATGGTTCATCGACTATTGTCAACCATAGTTTTGTTGACCATGGCATACCAGGGTCATATGGGTCATCGACCATGACACCTACAATCGGGCGAATGTCTATTATGGGTAATTGGTCAAGGTCGAAAGAAGACGTCTCTAGAATACCGATCTCCCAGGGCATCCCTATTGAGCATCGTGTCGGATCCATGGCGATTCGAACGTCACCAGTGGGGAAGTCCCTGCCATTACGGGATATGTTTTCTTCCGTTCCTAACGGTCAAGTAACATCTACCCCAACACCAACTACAGCTGTCTCCACCCAGTCAGGTCTCCGATCCGCCCTCTCCAATGGTTCGGCTCGCTTTCCCAAGAACCAATTTGGAACTATCACAAGCAGCGGGCCTCCACCAGGGAGCGCGGGACACGAGCAGGACAGCTTCCTTTTCCAAGTTGAGAAGGACGGATCCGATGAATCCAAATGGATGAACGAATATAACGAGCTTGTGCATGACCTGGAAAAGGAGGAACGAAAGGCCATGTTCGACGTTATCAAGGACTCTCTAGAAGCATATGCTGAAGAGGGTAACGTCCAAATGTGTGCCGCATTAGCCATGGCTGCCCACGAGGAATTAGAGATATCGCCTGAAAGGTCCGAGCAATTCGTGCAAGCATATCTTGGTGAGTGAATAGACCCGTAGAGGCAAGATGAATGCTCACATTCGGAAAGATCAATTGATGCGTATGAGCCTCCATCTGAATGCCGCATATGTCCGCAAGATTTCGCATGTTCCTTCCCTTCCAGCATCTACAACTGTAGATGCATTCTTCCACACCAACTGTGGCTCGTGTGGTAAGCTCTTGGCTGGAGTCGGTCCTCCTGAAGCAAGAGGACGACATGCATTCTGTGA
>KN824352.1:12157-26095 GCA_000827415.1 Serendipita vermifera MAFF 305830
GTCCTTGTACACGAGGTTCTCGAGTGTGATTGGGGGTGGCACCCAGCCGGCACCGTCGACACCGCAGTTGAGCCAGTCTAAACGTTTATTAGTTTGAATTCATATAGAGCTATATGGGATACGCACTCTCGTCGCCGTTGGGTCCGCTGGTGGCAGCAGGTTCGGCTGTGAAGAAGCGTGTCAGGACGGGAATCGCTGGTGCGCAGGAAACACGACTTACGAACGCCATTGGGGTCACCGCATTGGCTTCCAGTAGCAACAATGACAGCACCGCTCGCGCTTGGGGGAGCATTCGAGCTAGAGGGTGCGGGCTCTTCCGAGCTAGTGCTAGAGGGCTCCTCGGTACTAGAAGGAGCGGGCTCTTGGCTCGAGGACGAGTCACCGCTACCAGCCGTCTCGGTCACAGTGATGGTAGTGTATTCGGTGACGGTGGTAGGAGCGGCGGCACAGTCACCACCAGTAGGAGTGGCCTGTTCCTGGCCAGAGTACGAAGTCATGGTGGTGTACTCGGTGACTGTGCGAGTGCTGCCGTTGCCGTGTCGTGCTGCGAGGTGCATTTTGCGGCTGACACGACGGCCGTGCGAGCGGGCTGGGAAGACTTCGAGGTGCTGATAGTGGGAAGGAGTGGCAGCGGCCGAGAGACCGGTTGCGACGAGGGCAAGGGCGACAGATGCAAGAGTGGTGAAATGCATTGTTTAAGAGTTTATTCTTGGATCTGGATTGAAGTTTTTTCGTTTCGGGGGGAGTGGGCTATTGGAGCGGCGGGGCTGATGGAAAAAGTTGGGGGCCTGCCGAAGAAAAGTACTGTAAAAAATTCGAAAGTAGTTTGTATTTGATACAGTCGATGTATTTGGTCGTGACGCGATTCTAGATCGTCGTGAAAAAAGGTCGTTGTTGAAAAATGAGACCACACGAGGGTGAGCACACAAAAAAAAACGTCTACGTTGGAGAGTAAAAGGGGTGGATTGGTGGACCAGCTGTCGTGAAAAACGGACGAGACGTAAAGGGAAACGCGGAAACCCGAAGGGAGAGAGAAAAGAGGAAGAGGGGAGGAGCAAGCTTTGAGAGACAAAGCAAGGCTCAACAGCCGCAGTCCTCGGTCGGCTGCCCCTAGCCGTTGACGCCTCGTGCCCCAAGCTTCTTAATTCTCCGCCCAGGGGTAGCCCATATTTATTTACGCAGGGAGCTTAATTAAAAATAGGGGGCGCGTATTCGGAGTTTAAATTCCAGGGAATGGGGCGCGGGCGCGCATCAAAATGGTATAGCGTAAGACTTGGCTTAGTGTCATCGTCGGTGGCCAACTTGGTGTGATTAGCGAATCAGAATACACTCGACTCTCTGTCAGCCTCGGTGGCAAAAGAAACATGCGCCCAACTCCTATACGCAAAATGGATTTCCAATGGAACGAAGAGTTTTTCCTAGATACTGATGACTCGAACACTACACACAATACTCCCGAAATCGCCACAGACGCTGCCTCATCAGGCCACATCGACAATTCGCTCGATATCGTAGGCTTGCTCCCTCCAGAAATAGCATGGAGGTGCATATTCGAATCACTTCCTTCAATAGAAGAACTCTCCTGGAGATATGCTTCCGGGTTATTTTCCAAAGATAACCGACGTGAAAGCTATTCCTCCTCTCTCTTCCAGCTCACTTCTGTCTCTACAAAATGGTTGGACCTCGTTATTCATTGCCCACTCCTATGGAGCGAGATCCACATCACCTCTTCGAATGAAGATTTGTTGGCAACTCTTGCCACATTCTTACAACTCTCGGGTGCCACGCTACTCAAAGTGGTCATATGGTGTGGCGATGGAATCGAATGGGATAGCATATGCAACCTATTTCAAGGGCACAAGCACCGCATAGATAAGTTGGTTCTCCATACCTTGAGAACTAACAAACTTTCTAGGGTCGAGCGGATCGAAAAAACTCGTCATCTCCAGGAATTTATGAAGCCATTCGGGCAGCTGAGTCACTCGATCGAACTCGATTTGGGAGGCTCCACAGAAATCGACTCTAATTTGTCATTTCTCCTTAAGGTACTACCTGGTGCGCGTATTGTAAGCGACATGGGATACGGGTTATTAATAAACCATGACGCTACTTCAAAATGGGTGATCGAGCGATGTACTTCCATCACGTATCATTGCACATTCCAGGATATTGCTCCGACGTTAAGCTCCTTAACTCTCGCCGAGAAAATAGCAATTGTCGCCGACCCTAACGCCGACCTAGAACCAGTACATACCTCTTTTACATCTGTTCCACCACGGCTCCAGTCCGTTGTATATTCTGGTCCACTTGACCCCAATGTGGACAGGCTACTTCAACTCGCTAATCATTGTCTCCACTATCTAACCCTCACACTTTCTACGCCCAGTATTACCAAGTTGATTGAAACCCTTCGGAAATTGCCTCAACTACGGCGTCTCACGCTAGATTTGGAATGCTCGACACCTGATGAGCTGCAATTTCCGATCGAGCCTACTGATGCAGTTATTACAAGTCTTCGGAAGCTAGAGATAGTCACTAGCATCCCACAACATATCTTTCTGTCACCAGATTTGTTTGGGCATAATCTTGCACGTGCGGAAATCTCTGGTCATTTGCTTCAAGCCTTTGAATCGCTCTATCGGTGTATTACAAACCTGCGCTTGTCCCCTTTGAATATCCGCGCAATTTCAATCCTTGAAAGTTTTAAAAATCTGGAGCATCTATTTCTCATAACAGATGGCGATAACGATGGTATACCTCAAGAAAATCGGTTACAGCGTCGTGTATCCTTACCATCGCTTATATACCTTGGCACAAACAATTGTGAAATACTTTCATTATTGCATACACCAAAGATATACCATCTGGAGCTCCATAATCCATCATCTATGGCATCTTTGGGGACATGCGATGTTCGAGAACTTTGTATACTCGACATAATTCCTGGTAATGCTCGTAGATTTGACGTGCATCTTTCCTCCTTCAGGAACATACGTGAACTCAGAATTATGGCGAAAAATGGACCAATTCAAAGTCATTATGTGTTTCCGTCACTTCCGTCGTTTCCTTGCCTGCGCTCAATCACCTGGTACACAATAAAGAGAATGAACCCTGAAGGAAACCGTCTTTGTATGCTCCTACTCGAGAATCCCTACTGCTGTCCTTCCCTTGAACAACTTCACTTTAACGATTACGTCGAATGGGATATTTTATTTCTGATGCTACAACGGCGAAATTTCGAGGCAGTAGGGATCAAGAAGATCAACACCGTAACATTAACATCTGTTCCACATGCATTTCAAAATTCATTTTCAGATCTCCTCCAGGGAAAGTCCACACGACTCCCACCAGACATAGACCTTTCCCCCGAGAGCACCCGAGAAATCTTATGCGATCCAAATATGTAAGTTTTTTTTGCCTTATATGTGCTCGCATTGATCTGGTATAAAAGTTTAGGCTGTATCGCTTGCATTAGGAATACAAGGCCCGGTTGTCAGAGCGCGCCGACGCAGACATCTGGGGGGATAGGTTATGCCGACCATCATTTTGGTTATGCCCGCTATCATATATATACGCATTGCTCGCGGAAATACGGGCAGCGAGATGATGTTCCCGAAAGAATCAGGGCATGGGCCAATCAACGCGTGAAGTGGGTGAAACGGTGGAACAAATCTATGAAACGTTTCAGCAAGTCTTACATTCGATCATATAAATGCGACCGATATCTTGACTGGTAGTAATAGATAAAGATATTCACACTACGATTAATAAAACAATCTAGTCTCGGCCCCAGCTGTTGTGAAACCCGAGAAAAAGGGGAGAGGAGAGGAAAAAAGGAAGAGCAACGCCAATGCAGCGGCAGTCCTCGGGGTCTGCTCCGCTTAGCCGTTAATGCCTCGTAATTCTCCACCAGCGTCGGGAGTGGATGTTTCGCAAATGTCCAATTTATTTACACAAGATTTAATTAAAGATAGGGGCACGTATTCGGAGTTTAAATTTGTGAGATTAGCGAATCAGAATACACTCGACTCTCTGTCAGCCTGGTGGTAAAAGAAACTTGCGCCCAACACTTACACGCAAAATGGATTTCCAATGGAACGAAGAGTTTTTCCTAGATACTGATGACTCGAACAATACTCTTGAAATCGCCACAGACGCTGTCTCATCAGGCCGCATCGGCAATTCGCTCGACATCGTAAGCTTGCTCCCTCCAGAAATCTCCTGGAGGTGCATATTCGAATCGCTTCCTTCGGTGGAGGAACTCTCCTGGAGATCTGGTTTCAGGTCATTTCCGATAGCTGACCCACGCGGAAGCTATTCCTCTTCTCTTTTCCAGCTCACTTCCGTCTCTACAAAATGGTTGGATCTTATTATTCATTACCCACTTCTATGGAGCGAGATCCACATCACTTCTTCGAATGAAGACCTGTTGGCAACTCTTGCTACATTCATACAACTCTCGGGTACCACACCACTCAAAGTAGTCATATGGTGCGGCCATGGAATCGAATGGGATAGCATATGTAAGCTCCTTCAAGCGCACAAGCACCGCATAAACAAGCTAGTTCTCGATACCCTGATCACTACTGAACGTGTGTATGGGGTTGAGCAGGTCAGAAAACTTCGCCACTTCCAAGAATTTATGAAGTCCCTCGGTCATCTAAGTGGCTTGATCGAGCTCAATTTTGGGGATTTCATGAAAATCGACAATAATTTGTCACGCCCCCTAGAGCTACTGCCTCGTGCGCGTATTGTAACCGGCATGGAATATGAGTTAAAACATGATCCCATATTGAAAGATGCGATTGAGCGATGTACTTGGATCAGTTATCGATGCACTTTCCAAGATATCGCTCCGACACTGGGCTGTATTAGCTCTCGCCAAGCAAATGACAATTAATGTAGACCGCAACGTCGATCCGGAACCAAGAAATCGATCTTTTACAGTCGTTCCACCACATCTCCAGTTTTTTGATTTTAGCGGTCCACATAGTCCCAATGTGGACGTGGTTTTTCAGCTGTCTCGTTCTAGTCTCCGTCATCTATCACTCCTTCTCTCTGTTCCCAGGGTTGGCGAACTGGTTGAGAATCTTCGGTTGTTGATTCAGCTACAGAAGCTCAGGTTGACGCTTCTTGCTTCGGCACCCAAAGACTTTCGATTCCCAGTCAAGCCTACTGAAGTGGTTGTTACAAGCCTTCGGGAGCTGTATATAGTGATTGGTCTCCCGGATGATCATTCCGGACTCCTGGATATGGGTATTTCTGGTTATTTGCTGCAAGTATTTGCATCGCTCTATCCATGTGCTCGAAAGGTCGAGTTGCACCGCTTGAACATCCGTGGACTTCCGGCCCTTAGATGTTTTAAAAACCTGGAGTATCTATCGCTATCGCTCCGCACAAACGTCGATAATAATGACAAAATCCAAGCACCTTTGTTACAGCGTCGTATATCCTTTCCATCGCTTCTATACATCGAGACAGGCGACTACGAAATAATTTCACTCCTACATACACCGAAATTACATCGTCTAAGGTTCCACCATCTATCATCTATGGAAATCTTTGAGAGATCTGATCTTCCCGAACTTTGTTTACTCGACATATCTCCTAATCCCATTGACGTTATGAAATTGAATGTAGAACCGGCCCACCTTCCAAATCTGCGAGAGCTCAGAATAATAGCGGACCATGCACCGATTTTATCAGTGCTTCCATCATTTCCATCATTTCCTTGTCTCCGTTCAATCACTTGGCACTCGAGGACACAGATGAACCCCGAAGGAAACCGGCTCTGTATCATCTTCCTCGAGAATCCTGGCCTCTGTCCTTCTCTCGAAGAACTTCATTTTAATGATTACGTCGAGTGGGACATTTTGTTTTTGATGCTACAAAGGCGCAATTTCGAGGTCGTAGGGGTCAGGATGATTCACACAGTGACGATGCCATTCGTTCCACTCGACTTTCAAGACTCGTTTACAGACCTTCTCAAAGGAAAATACACATACCTCCCACCAGACATAGACCTTTCCCCCGAGAGCGCCCGAGAAGCCTTATGCGATCCAAATATGTAAGTTCCCTTGCGTTATACGTGCTCGTACTTATTTGGTGTATCAGTTCAGGATGCATAGCTTGCCTTAGGAATGCGAGACCAGGTTGTCATGAAGAAGCGAGTCGGCCAACGCTAGGTAGAGCCACTCACTACCATATTCATGTATACTTCTCGCGGAGATATTGGCGGCGAGATGATATTCCCAACAGAATCAGGGCATGGGCCAACCAACGCGCGCAGTGGGTGAAGCAGTGGAACAAGTCGATGAAACGGTTCAGCAAGTCCTACGTTCGAAGATATAAATGCGACCGATATTCGCAATTTTAGAAATAGATAAATAATATATCACCTATATTTCGCAGGATATATTCACGCAGGGCTTAATTAAAAATAGGGGGCGCGTATTCGGAGTTTAAATTGAAGGGGGATGGGCGCGGGGCCCCTAAGTCTTTGCTTAGCGTCATCCTCAGTGGCCAACACAACTTGTACCTCGCATTATGGAATTTCAATGGAACGAAGAGTTTTTCCTAGATACTGATAACTCGAAAACTACACACAGTACTCTTGAAATCGGCACAGTCGCTGCCTCATCAGGCCGCATCGACAATTCGCTTGACATCGTAGGCTTGCTCCCTCCAGAAATCTCCTGGAGATGCATCTCCGAGTCACTTCCTTCGCTAGAAGAGCAAAGAACTCTCACATTTATCTCTATCCCCTGGTCACCAGAAAGAGGTAACCAGCGCAGAAGCTACCCGGCCTCCCTTCTCCAGCTCACCTCTGTCTCTACAAAATGGCTAGATCTCATTGTCCACTGTCCACTCCTATGGAACGAGATTCACATTGATTCTTCGATTGATGACTTGTTGGCTGTTCTAGCTACATTCATACAACTCTCTGGCACCGCGCCACTCGAAGTTGTCATATGGTGCCGGCAAAGAATCGAATGGGATCGTATAGGTGAATTATTTCAAGAACATAAGCACCGCATAACCCATTTGGTTCTCAGTAACTGGCCTCGGCCCGGTCAAGGCGAAAACCTTCGCTACTTCCAAGAGTTTATTAGACCCCTCGGGCACCTTACTGGCTTGGTTGAATTCGACTTTGGAGGATTCATAGAGCCTATCACCGCTTCGTTACTCCTCCCAAATCTACCCCCTGGTGTAGTTATTGTAAATACGGCAAGGTATGACCTAGAAGATGTCACTACCCACAATGATGTACTCGAGCGGTGTGTTGCTATCAACTTTGGGTCCATCTCCTTCCAAGACATCGCCCCTGTCTTAAGCCGTTTAACCGTCACCAAAAGAATACTAATTGAGTCTAAACGTAACGCAAAGCCGGAACCAAAGCATGACTCTCTTACAGCCGTTCCACCACATCTCCAGTCCATTATATACAACGGTCCTTATAGCCCCAGTTTGGGTAGAATCTTTCAGCTCGCTTACAGTAGTCTCCGCCAGATGTCACTCGTTATTTTAGCGTCCGGAATTGGTGAACTAGTCGAAAACCTTCGTTTATTGACTCAATTACAGGGTCTTTGGGTATGGTTTCAAGGCTCAGCACCCGAGGAGTTTCAATTCTCGGTAAAGCCAACTGATGTAGCCGTCACTAGTCTTCGGCAACTGAGGATATTTACCAGTGGCACAGAAGGCACATTCACACGCAGAAATAATATGGCGATTTCTGGTCATTTACTTCAAGAATTTGCATCGCTTTATCCACTTGCCACAAATCTCTGGTTACAGCCCTTAAATATCCACGCAATCGCAGCCCTGAGGTGTTTTAGAAACTTAGAGTGTCTGAAGCTTACAATAAATGCCGATATCGATGGTAAACCTCGACAAAAATTGTTACGGCGTCGTGTAGCCCTGCCATCACTTCTATACCTGGAAGCCAAAAACTGCGAAATACTTTCATCACTGCATACACCAAACTTACGTCATCTGAGTCTCGAAGATCTACCATCTATGTCCTCTTTCGAGACGTTTGACCTTCTCAAACTTTGTATACTCGACATATCTCCTCAGGGCGCCACAAAATTTAACGTAGACCCGTCACTCCTTAGGAGTCTGCAAGAAATTAAAATCGTCATGATGAATTCAGGAATTTTATTTGTGCTTCCATCACTTCCATCGTTTCCCCATCTACGCTCAATCACTTGGTATTCAATGACACCAATGAACCCGGCAGGAAACCGTCTCTGTATCATATTCCTCGAGAATCCTGAAAACTGTCCATCTCTTGAACAACTTTACTTTAACGATTACGTCGAATGGGACATTTTATTTCTCATGCTGCAGCGACGCAATCTCGAAGCCGTGGGCGTCCAGAGAATTCATACAGTGGCGTTACCATTTGTTCCACTTGACTTTCAAGACTCGTTTGCAGACCTCCTCCAGGGAAAGTCTACGCCTCTCCCATCCGACATTGACCTTTCTCCCGAGAGTGCCCGAGATGCCTTATGCGATCCGAACATGTAAGTCTTCTTGCCTCGTGTATACTTTCATTTATTTGGTATAAAAGTTTAGGCTGTATCGCTTGCATTAGGAATACAAGGCCCGGTTGTCAGGAAGCACCGAAACAAACATTGGGAGAGTCGTTTGCTCACTATCAAATTCATATGCACTTCTCGCCGGAATACTGGCATCGAGATGATATTCCCGAGGGAATCAAGGCATGGGCTAGGCAACGCGAAAAGTGGGTGAACGAATGGAACGAGTCGATGAAGCGTTTCAGCAAATCTTACTTTCGGGCATATAGATGCGACTGGTATCCAAGCTTATAGGAATAAATAGAGTTTTCCCACTAGGATTTCCAGCTCAAACCCGTAGGCGCAGCAAGCAAAGGTTTCCGAATTGACATGATTGTGTGTATGAACCACATCCCTACTTTTGTGATACAAGCTTTATCCATCGTAACGGGCAGTTTCACAACGGGACACCACAAGTATTGCCGGTTCACCATGCGAAATTATGCATAACCGGTGCCATTAGCCAAATACGGACGCTAAAATGAGAGGCAATGCTTCGATTCTCCTGCCACTGGTAGCCGAACACACGGGATAGGAATTGAACGAAATGAGAATGTGTTCGAGGTTGATATAGAGCCTACTATGAAGACCGTCGTATAATTGATGCCCCAAATGAGCTAATTGCTCACATTTAAACGGGATTCGTCGAAATATGTCCAAAATTCGCCCGTGAATACAAGGGACGTTGGCTTCACGCCCTGTCTGGTCAGGCCTATTATTCATTAGCAATGTACCATATAGCTGGTTTCGTAATGAGTGTTTGCCAGGAAATTGACAGATGCATTTGCTATGAAGCCCGATAACTGTGGTTATGTGAGGGTCTCATCGATTGTGCCTAGATCTCAATCTCAGCCTCAGTGGCAAAAGCAACTTGTACCTCGCATCATCGTGCCAAACTTCCATCTGCGCTCACCATTTACCGGCGAAGGAAATCGAACAATGAAAGTATGCGATAAGGATAGACAAAAGGCCTGTTCTGAAGGTCGTAATTCAACTGGTATCTGAATGCGCTGCTTACTACACTATTATTGAGGGTAATGCCCCCTCATTGAACTGGTACTTTAGGCCAATGGGCCTAGGCTTTGCTGTAGATATAGCTTTCTAAGTCTTCAAATCTAATAGCTGATATCAGAATGACATCATTTAATGATGGTCGTGAGCGCTGTGCAAGGATTGAATAAATTGTGGGCAGTCGTCGTGAGCCGACACCTTAGTTGTGGAAGCATGAAGCAATAAAAGAAAGATATTTTCATCTCGGTTAACTCGAGGGCTGGAACTTGGTCGAATATTAGATGAATACCCGATGATGTGGTCAAAAACGAATCTCATTTAAACTTCCGGCCCGATATTCCTTGTCCCTGCCAAGACCACTCGCTAATTTCGACCGTTGCGATCGAGAAATATAGAAAATAGGCCGTCTGGACTAAAAAATTATCTTTGACGCCCCCAACATTTCCACGAAGCAGCCTCAAAGACCCAGACTAGATCAGAAACAAAAGAACAATTCAGCAATGGCATTGCATGGCAAAGAGGTGAAGGCAAAAGAAGGAACCAAATCGAGTGGTGTCACAAGCCCAATGAGTTCAGCAACTGATCGTGGATGCATCATTGAGCCATACCGAAGTGGCCGAACACTGGATCCTCTTGCACTCATCCCTCCAGAGATATCCTGGAAGTTCATACTGGAAGCCCTACCTCCGCCTGGAGACATCCACCACAGAAGTTACACCGCTGTCCTCGTCCAGTTCACAACTGTTTCGCAAAAATGGCAGAATGTCATTCTCAGTTCATCTCCTCTATGGAGTGAACTCCATGTGGACACTCTGGATAACGACCTCTTAGCGAGCATATCCGTTTCTGCTCATTTTTCCAGTGCTGCGCGACTCGAAGTTGTCATATGGAATCATCCTGAGATTGATTGGCAGGCTATTTGTCGCATACTTCAGCACCATAGTCGCCGCATATATCGCCTCGCTTTCAAGACTCGAGATCCTCAGCGCTTCGATACGTACGAAGCCGAGCTGGCAGAAAAACTATTGTTGGCCCGAGCCTTTATGGAACCATTAGGTCACCTTTTCAGCCTTACGGAGATCGACTTTGGTAGAAGATTCGAGGTGAATTCTGGCCAGCTCGCCTCCCTGGATTTACCCCCAAATGCGCGCATCACAAGCGATATTAGTAACACTTTGACAGATGAAGACGCGGGAATCAGTTTCCTATCGCGTTTTACTTCTATATATGCAGGAAGGCGCTTGGATCATATCGTTCCGGCATTGACATCGCTCGTTTCTGCAAAATGTCTGTTCTTTCCCGGGATTATAGCGCCTATAACAGACCCAGATCCCCCTCATATTACGGGCGTACCACCACAGTTGCAATCATTCATTCACCCACACCCCTACTGTAGCAATGTGGCACGACTCATTCGACTCGCGGGTTCCCACTTGCGTTACATTAACCTTAAGGTCCCAGATTCCAAACTTTTCGAACTGATAAATGCCCTCAGGTTCCTAGTGAGGTTGGAAAGCCTCTCTTTGGACCTGGTCAGTTCGGGAGCTCTGGTGCTTCCGTACTCGGAGGTCCCAGTTAAAGATGCGATAACCAGCCTCCGGTCACTGGAGATATATTTCGAGACCTCGATCCAGCTGACAAGGGTAGATGGTGCAGAATCCTCAACACACGTACTGCAGGTTTTCTCAAGCCTATATCCATCCGTCACCAATGCTGTCTTCGAGGATTTAATGGCCTCCGCTCTCCCTCTCCTCGAGAGGTTCGAAAATCTTAGGACTTTATCTCTTTCGTGCGTATATGTGGACGACGATGCATCTCAGTCATGGCCCGAACATCGATCCTTAGCGATGCCATCGCTATTTAACCTAGTCGTAGGAGACCCTCAAGTGATCCAAACACTGGATATGCCAAACCTGCTATCTCTTCGGTTCGGAGGGCTTTTATCTTCCAAGGAGCTAACGGCACTCCATCTTCAAAATCTACGCAGCCTTGAAATACGCCCAAATGAAGAGATATATTTTCAACTAGACGCATCAGAGTTTAGATGTCTACAGGAGCTCAAAATTAGAGCGCCCAAAGTATTGAACCTATCACCATTTCCTTCATTTCCTTCACTCCAATCCATTGCCTTGGATTCGCAGTATCCAATGAATCATAACGGGAACCGCCTGTGCGCAGTGTTCATCGAAAATCCGGAGACTTGCCCTTCCCTCCAACAAGTTCATTTCGCCGACTTTGTAGAGTGGGATATCGTATTTCTCATGCTCCAAAGACGTAACCTCGGTGAAGTCAAGTCGAAGAGGATCCATACGGTTACCATCCCATTCGTTCCTTTCTCATTTAGAGACGCATTTACTGCTCTGCTCTTTGGGAGACACTCGCAACTACCATCGGGTCGAGAATTATCTCCAGAAGACACGCGAGAGATTCTTTGCGACCCTACTATGTACGTCTCTAAATCACCTTGGGTCATTTGCTGACTTCTTCCGAAAAGTCCAGGATGCGTGGCCTGTCTTAGAAACAGGAGATTGTTTTGCTCGAAGAAGGTGGAGCAAGTACAGAGTTGGAAACCAGTATATCTCATGGAAATGCCCTTTTCTCAAGGACACAAACTGCCGGATAGTGTTCCTGCTGACATCAAGGTGTGGGCTGCCCAACGTTTACAGTGGGTCGACCAATGGAACGCATCATTCAAGCACTTTCAAGCGCACTTCATGAGAGAGTATCGTTGCGAACGATACTCATCCACCTATAATTCCTTCAATCCAGGCTATATCTCCCTTGTCTAACTAGTGCGATTTCATATGTACTGCTCAATCGTTTCAGGTTCGGACTATATACTGGGATGACGACCAGCCAAACAATTATTTTAAAAGGTATTACTTTGGGCCGAAATTCGGGTCCCAATGGTTGTCTGTGAATACTCCATAAGATGCACTCGTATCGATGCCAATAGCTGGCAGCGAGGGGTTAGCAGACATAGAAAAATAGAGTTCAAAGGACCCACTAATATATCCGCTAGTTCCCGAAGAAGAAAGGAGATAAGTATCAAGAAAGGGTGGGTGCAAATGAAAGTAAGACTCACAGCAGGCCGTCATCAAGGGAGTTCCCAAGTTTCTCGACATCGATAAATGCACTATAGCCGTTTGAATTTGCTTGATCCATATAGTAGTCTTGAGTGTTGTCAATATTGTGTTCGTGCTTCGAGCCTTTGTATGCAGCTTGGGCAAGGACCTCCGTATTAACGGCCTCATCGAAATATAGTTGGCCCTAAATAGCATTAATGAATTCCAATGGTATGATAGTTTGTATCAGATCAGTAACTTACAATGTGCCGAAGGCCTCCAGACGCAGACATGATGGTCCTGAATGGCGTTAAAAGAATCATCTACAATAGAGCATTAACGCACCCGTTTGTGTGATAACTGATATTCTGATGGACCATCGTATGAACATGAATCGTTCGGCCAGTATCTATGGCCCATCAGACTTTGGATCTAGGGCCAGCGCACAACGTTACAAAATCCAGGATAAATGGTCTGAAAGGAGAATAAGAACTCGTCGAATAAGAAAAATGAAGAACTAACTATCAACTCGACCACTCCGTTATCATCGACTGTATATCCACCTCTCAAAAAGTTGTCGCCAGTTGTCTTTGGACTTGTTGGCCAGGGTCCCCTAGGGGCATTGATGAATGCCGAGTAGTCTCCTTGTGCATTGCAGGCCCAAATTTCCACAAAGGCGTCGGTTACAGGTTGGCAGGTCGTAATATCGAGTACGCCAACGTCGAGGTATAGTGTCGTCCCATTCTGGTCCTCACGTAGATCTTGGCGAACATAGTCATCTCTGAGGTAATAAGGGCTACATTTAAGTCAGTTCTCGCGTATCAAGAGTTACGGTTGCCGAACTACCCTGTGATCGTCGATTAGAGACATAGAGAGAGCGGGGAGCCACTCGCCTTCGGTTACTTCTGGAGCTGCGACACATGTCTGTGGTAGTGAAAAAATAAAATGGGTGTAATTACCAAAGATAAATTGACCACGTACAAACTGTTAGGCGGGTTAGGCACACAACTGGCATTCGTGTGAGCCTTACATTTTGTATAGTCGAATAGTGCGGAGAAACGAAAGTAGGCGTTGGTGTTGTATTCTCTTCCGTTGGGACTATGGAACTAGAGGATGTGGAGTTTGTCAAGGCGGAATCACCATCTTCCGTAATCTCCCTGTAGGTAGGTCCAGGTCAGACACCTGTTTTGTGACTCTTTTGCACACATAACGTACATATCGTCCATATCCCTCTTCTTTATGGGGCTATCAATCCTCCCCAGGGCTCGCTTCGCTTTGCGTTG
>KN824352.1:42565-82013 GCA_000827415.1 Serendipita vermifera MAFF 305830
CCGGCTTTGCCCTAGGGGTGTCTAGGAATGGTATCAAAGCGTTCCGCCCCACCGCCGGCCGTCATAGTGACGAGATATTCGATAAAGCAGACGACTATAAGCACATATAGGGTCTTTTTCCTTTCTATTTCTGCTGTAGATTCGTGTCCAATATCTTCTACAATGATTTCGATGGTCGAGTGGATAGTGCTCAGCCTAAAAGCTTATTATCTCGAGCATATTATTGATTGTTTGCGGCTTGTTAGTACATGCCGGCTGATGCCACTGAAGACCTCGTGTGTGAGCTCTAGCAGTACGGCTATTATTATAGTCAAAGGCCGGCATGCCAGCCTATTCACCTAAGCCTCTAACAACCGAAAATCTTTCACAAGTGAGCCTCAAAAGCTGAGAAAGAATAATAGAAAGAAATAGCAAGGAGTACTATTACTCGTCTGCGTCATTTGCGGATTCATCATGGGCCCTGTTGATACCTGTCGATGGTCTCGCACTCTCGCTGACTACCCTCGAGCCTGTACATGGAACCGGGAGATACAGTGGAGCATACCGTGTACTAACTCCGAGTTGTATCGTGATCCGGCGATGATGACCATGGCTCGAGGATGCCGCTGATATTGTTCGAGATTGGTAAAGAGCAGTATGGCCAATATCGCATACAAAACTTGGTGTCATAAACTCGAATGTCCGTATTGAAGAGCACATCAGTCCAACTGGAGTTCGCGAGAAAGGTCGTCTTTGTGGTCTGGATACCAATGACAGCCTAGTAGGCAGCGTAGCATCGAACAACGGGAGAAAGCGTTGAATCGAATTTCCTCGTGGAATAATTGATAGCCGATTGCACTAATCGTCAAGCTACCATGGTCAAAGTCAAGGCCCTCGCGCGCAGAACCGGGCAAGGCTTATGCTCCATCTCGTATCACTGCAGCCAGATATCCTGAGGTTTTGTTAGAGATGATGAGAAGTCTCTGGCCCTACCTGATAGGCAGGCCGAGGCAAAACGAGATGAAGACATTGTCGGGCATGGCCCAAATTCCAACGCATTGCATGCCAAACTATTCTATATGTACTCCACGGGTCACATATCTGGCTCTTTTAAAAGATGACGCCTGTCTGAGTAGTCCATAACAAAGCACACGAGGTTCTCTGAGGGCAGCCTGTGCGCAGGCCAGAATGGAAATCCGCTCTTGGTATACCTGCTCATTCTCTCCTGTAATTTTGCAATAAATAGCTCATTCGTAAGCAATGCTCAAAAGAAGGAGAAGAAGATTGAAAGCAAGGGAGACCAGATGGTCGAGTCGAAGAGCTAATCTGGTTGCCGTCAAGTATTGAAATCCTTGTGGACTCGAAAAACGAAGACACTAGAGAGCAGTCGGAGTAGAATTACAATGGGTAATTCTTTCTTTCCTTGGTCGTCTCTGGGGGGCATATCAGGAAGCTGCTTTTGAGACCCATCGTCGAATACGACTGTCTAAGACAGAAATCATGACCGGATGTACGAGTCCGACAAGCTTCTCAGGAGATGAAACTTTCCAAAATTGAAAATTGTGAGCTCTACGATGTCAGGGAGTAGGGCTTCTAGCAAGAGCAAGGTTTTTTGTCACAAAGGCGGGGTTCAAAGTGGGTTCAACCACCATGAACCTGACCACGATAGAATCTCTTATTCACTGGTTCAACTCGCCTGTTACTAGAGCTACTCTAAAACCGAAGGCTTTCCTCGTTCGCAAAGTCTTCGAATCTGAAGTCGCTGTCTATGGGCGACTGGGTTGTCGGGTTGTCGGGTGGTTTATCTTTCTTAAACATTTCATGAACAGATATTTAATGGAACTATGCACGTTAGAGAGTTGGAATATTACCTCTCTGTGCCTCTATGTTTGCTGTATTATCTTGAAGTGGCTGACTGCCATTGCTACCTCGTGCTCTTTGAACACGCTTGTCAGCTCTCTCTTTCTCGTAGTTTCAGACTTTTAGTGCTTCCTATATACAGAGCACAAAAGTACTTTTTTATACACACGCATTCGCTCTACAGCATCGCTCTCGTATCCAACTCTGAACCTGAAGCATGAACTTACCTGTGGTTCTGATAAAAGGGATAAGTGTCTTTGCTGTAGTCGTTACAACGCTAGTCGAGCATGGCTATTTTCAATGCGATTCTAAGCGGCTATATTCAGGGTCAATCCAATGCTTTCCCTCCGTTTAACGCCAGCGAGCCACCTCGCCGTATCATTCGACGTTATCAAATTTGGCCTTGCCAAGCCATGCAGGAAATCGTCGTAGCCTCATGCGACCGAGTCCATGTTGCCTCTCTGCGACCATTGATTTCCTCCATAACGTAACGGCATGACTGACATCACGTCTGCATGTTACGCAATTTTAGCTTGCTGGCCGTTTTACATCTTCTTTGGTATAGTGCCGAGTGCCGGTACTCTGGAACTATGCCACTGGTGGAAGAGAGGTTGCAATCCGATTATGGTGCATGAATTACTTGAAAGACTGTAATCATGAAGCTTACAATGTCCAAAGGCGGTGACCACCTCCATCTCGTCCCAATCATTGGTCTCGCTGAATTCGCGCGATGATATCCAAGAACCTGAGGCGTGAAAACAGCGTCGTTAGCCTGGTAGCATTATTTGTATTTCAGGATTTAAGTTTCTCAAAGCGACGAAGAAGTTGAACTCGTGGACGGATACGGCAATCACTCGATATATACGGGACGGATCATAAAGCCCCGATCCCCAAGCTGGCGGGGTTGTTCAAGCACCATCTTCTTTCTCCAGTGAAACCCTGACCTCTTATTCATCTTGTCTATCACGTCGACCTTGACTGAGACGTTCCCAAATGGCGGCGAAGTATTAGAATTCAGACGCGCTGCCTTTTCGTGGCGCTCGAGGTACAGTTTACATGATGAGATAGAGTCTCTTTCTCGGCCAATATTCTTTCATAATTCATTTATGGTTTGTCTCGACTTCTCTGTTGGTAGGCTCAATACAAAGCCGATGACTCCCCTCTCCGCGTTAGTAAAGACTCTGAGTTCGGCTATATAGTACATGATCACGGTCCTGTACTATTGTGAGTGATTGGAGGAGTCAGAATGCGGAGTAGACGGGATTTAACGGCTGGATACGGGTACGAATCCTGAAGTCTGCCTTATTTATGGTTCACATCATATCACTCTCGTTATACTATAATTTTGCACTTAGTTGAGTAAACATTGTTTATAGCTCTAATCCACAAAGGATGCGCCACGCGAGCCGTAGCACGGTACTGCATTGGTTACTCCAGAAGCACCTCTGTGTATCTGAGGCGAAATATCAGGACTCTATGTGGTTATTGCATGATAGAGGCCCACTTACAACACGTTCGGCCATCTAGACAACCACACATGTTTGACCACTAGGAGGAGGATCGTCCCGCTCGAGTGGGACGTCGTCTTCAACGGTGACATTGTCGGAAAAGATGATGTTATAGATGAATTCCATTGTTGTTGATTGCAAAAGCGCGAGTGTAGTGCAGCACGTTCAGGTAGGCAATTGGTTGGGAAGTAGGGGACGGTGATTTGTGAGGAGAATATGTAGGTGAAATGTGCGTATTTATGCGTAAGAAATACAAGAAAATCCCAGAAAGGATATCTAAGGTCATTTTGGAAAATTTCTACCTTGAGCCGTACATTTCGAGCAAATGAAAACCGGGTAAACTTGGACGGTCATGTGTGAGTTTGTGACTGTGGACGTAAAATCACATTTAGCCTGTCAGCTCAAAGGCTCAAATGAGTCGCTGCGATCGGTGCGCGCCTTGAATTCGGTGGCGTGCCTTGAATTCGGCCACCTCCTAGCCATTACGCCTCCAGTTGCCGCTCCCAACTCTCTCCATATCGCAGGTATTGTATTTTATACGGTCCGTAGCCACTTTTGGTTTATTATATCTCGTTGAAAAATAAAATACTGTTGATTTACGTTCCTGAGTGTCGTGGGTCACGCTGGAGAGGACAGAGCACATGAGCCATCCGATCCCTTTCCAAATTTGATACCCTTGTTGAGGAATACGTGCCATGTAGCAGGAAGCCAGTCTATTTACGCTATCCTTGATTCATAGTCGCGCAAATGAAGCATATCCGGAACTCTGCATGAAGCTCTATGAAGGAGCTTTGTGTCGATCTACAGAGAGTGGACGAGCACGATCCCTGTCGCAATCGCCAGCTCATTTACAGGGCAATCGAAGTAATATGTCCCAACTCTCCCCTTGCTTTATCCGCTGTATATTCAGTATTCGTAACATCCGCAATCAATGCAACTGGCAATCGAGTTCCTCATGATATGAGCGGCATCCTGTATAGACTTCCACTGCTGTCCGACGCTGCTTACCATGTTATCACTGGTTTCTAGATGCCATAGCAATCCCCCTCGTCAATTTCAGCGCAGCCATGGTCATCTACTCCTCAGCGCAAGTTTTGAGTATATGGACACTAAGACGCGCATGCATTACTGTATATACTTGCATTTTGTCGCTCATAAACAATACTAGTCCTATTCTCGAGCCGTGATCATCGCTCTATCGTGGCGCAACTAAGAGCCAATACAAAGTAAACACCGTTAATAGAAGGATAAGTTGATCTGGTCTCGAGAGAAGTCTAAAGGATCGAAGCGTGCCTTCGACAAGTCTTCACCGACTGAATATGCAAATGGCGCAGACGACGGACAGTACTCTTTGATTTTCTCTCCCAATAGCTCTTTCTCATCTTTGGGTCTTGATTTCGAACGAGCTTCACTTAATGTAGTTAACCTTGGATAACAAAATTCATCTCTCACAGGAATAACCGCCGTCGTAGAATCACGGTGTAGCTTAAAGATCGCAATACAAAGCCGTCAGTGGCATCCAGCGGGGTGGAATGATCAGGCATCGACTGGCTACCATCGATATATATTTCCAATACCATATTATTCCCAGTCTTCCGCTTCTATAGTTTGCTGACCCGTTGGATATCGAAAACATTGGAGCAGAGATTGGACCTGAGTCTTGGAGAAATGAACGTGCTCTGTCCTCTCCAGCGTGACCCGTGACACTCAGGAACGTAAATCAACAGTATTTCATTCTTCAACGCGATATAATAATCCAAAAGTGGCTACGGACCGTACAAAATACAACACATGCGATTTAGAGAGAGTTGGGAGTGGCAACTGCAGGCGTAACGGCCAGTGAGGTCGCGTCGCCAAATTCAGGGCACACCAAGCGGCCTGGGGTGTCACTGAATTCAAGGCGCGCACCCTTTGCATGGACAGTTTTGAGCCCTTGGAATACTAGGCCCGGATGATACTTTATCCCATAGTCAAAAAGAAACTCACACCCGACCATCCAAGTTTACGTATTAATTACTCGGTTTTCACTTGATCGAAATGTATGGCTCAAGATAAGAATTTTCCACAATGCCTTTGGATATCCTTTCTGAGATTTCCTTGTATTTCTCATGCATAAATACGCACATTTCACCTACGTTTCCTCCTCACAAATCACCGTCCCCAACCTCCCAACCAATTGCCTACCTGAACGTGCCGCACTACGCTCGCGTTTCTCTAATAAAAAGCAATGGAATTTATCTACAACATCATCTTTTCTGACAATGTCACCGTTGGAGACGACGTCCCACTCGAGCGGGACGATCCTCCTCCTAGTGGTCAAACTTGTGTGGTTGTCTAAACGACCCACCGTGTTGTAAGTGAGCCTCTATCATGCAATAACCACATAGAGTCCTGATATTTCGCCTCAGATACACACATAGGTCTCAATTTACCAATGGGATGACGTGCCTCCGTTTGCATAGTGCTCCTTTTGCTTTTAGGATGAATCGAAGCTATGAAAGATTTTTGCCCTTACTTACGATGCGATGTTATGTTAAAATCAAAGTGATAAACGTAAACATAAAGAAAGGCTTTCTCTGGTGACAGAAACCTAACCTATGGATCAGGAACCACTTCAGGTTTCAGGATTTCTAGAGCGATGGCTTTGGACTTCCCTTGCGCGAAGAATGCGTGTAGACCTTGAAGGTGGCCAATGTCAATGCCAGTCTCTGCGACAATGTTTTCGATATCCAACGAGTGAGCAAGCCATAGACAGGGAAGACTGGGAATAATGCTGTATTGACAATATCAATTGTAGCCAGTCGGAGCTTCGTCACCCACTGCGCTAGATGCCATTGATGACCTTGCATTGTAAGCTATTGGTTCCACCGTGATTAGGTGATGGTAGTTACTCCCTTGAGAGAGGATAGATGTTGATCAAGGGTTGACAACTCGGCTTATCCACACCGCATGATATTAGCCAAACTTTGCTCTAAAAGAAGGTAGGAAGATGAGAAAGAACCATTAGGAAGGTGTGAGGGACGTCAAGAGGTATAATGTCGGTCGCCTGCACCATTTGCGGATTCAGCTGGTCAACACTTGTTGAGAGCACGCTCTGGTCTCGTTGAGTTTCTCAAGCCGACAATGTCATTGGTTGGCTTCTATCAACAGTGTTTACTTTGCATTAGCTCTCGGCTGCACCGCGATAGAGCGATGACGATCATGACTCGAGAATACAACTCATTAGCGGCAAAATGCAAGTATAAACATTAATGCATGCACATCCCAGTGTCTATACAATTTAAGAATCACTCTGAGGGGTGCATGACTATGGCTGGAGACGAGCGGGGCTGTTCATGTGTCTAGACGCCAGTGGTGGCGTCGTAAGGCGCGCGGAACGATGGGAGAAGAATGCACAGGATGCAGTTCATCTCAGGAGGTACTCGATTACTAGCTCCATTAATTGTGAACCATTATGTTCAAAGCCAAGACATTCGCGCGCAGAAATCGAGCAACGCCCAAGTCCATCTAGTATTGCACCGCACACACGCGATATACCTACAGCAATTCCAACGCGTTGCAAAGGAAAATTGGTCTATATCTGATTTAAGGTCGCATAGTAACCCTCTTATTAAAAGTTGATGGCTCTTTGGCTAGTTCATAACAAAGCACACAAGAGCTCGAAGACAGCCCGGTACAAGCCAGAGTGAGGATCCGCTCTTGGTACGCCTGCCTCCTGTGCCTTTTATACGAGTCATTTATTCAGAGACAACGCTCAAAAGAGGGAGGAGAAGATTGGAGGTACGGCAAGGTGGTTGAGTTGAGCAGCTGATAGATCAATCTACTTGTAGCCACGTAATGAAAGCTCGGTAGAGTTCGAAAATAAGCATCGTAGAGAGTCAAAAATAGGGATATAGTAAGGGACATGCGTTCCATTGTTCCAGATGGAGAGCGCATCAGAAACCACTGGAGCCCTATCGTCGAATACCAGACGGTTTCGCAAGCATAACATGATCAAATGTATGATTTTTATGAGATTGAAGTTCTCGAAGCCGGAACCATGGGGTCTATTAAGCCAGAAAATAGATTGTATAGCAAGAGCAAGGTTTTTGTTGCAGAGGTGGCGTCCAAGTGGGTCAACCACCTTGAACCTGACCACGATACAATCTTCTACCCACCATTCTAACTCGCCCTATTGCTGAAGCCAACTTGAAACTGGAGGCTTTCCTCATCAGTAAAGTCTTCATTCGTGGATATCAGTTGCGCGGGCGAGTGGACCGTCGGGTGATTTATACCTCTTAATCCTTCTTAAGATATTCCGTATAGAACTATACACTTAGAGAGTGACTAGTACTACTGCTACTGCTTTAGGCCTCTGATATTCCCAAGTGGCTGCCTTTTGCATCTTTGGTCGCTGACCACCACGATTTGCGTTCGTCGTGTTCTCAAACAAGATCGTGGATTGTCTCTTCCATTTCTCTTAAAAGTTTGAGCTTCATCTACATAGAGCGAAAACGTGCTTTCTCATCCACAATGCCGCATGCTATGTATTGGCGTCCCTCCCATCTTCTGCTGTTACCCAGAAGCAAAGACTCGTCTGCGCTGTATATTCGTAATCGTCTAGATGGGATTTGTAACGCTCCAGTTGCTATAACATTAGCCGGGCATGATCATGTTCATTATCATTCAAATAGGCCATATGAAGGCCCGCTGTTGTTTTTCCTGTTTAAAGCCAGAGGGGCCTCTAGAACACAAATAGACTTTCAATGTAAGCTTGCCTCGATATGCAGGAAATGGCTGCATTCTGGTGCGGCAGAATTCTCATTGTTTCGCTGCGAAGATCATGTTCTTGCATACTGAGGAGGGAGTTCTTTCATCAAGTCTATTTTGAATGTTTCGAGTTCACCCCGCTGGCTGTTTTGCATCTCCTCTGAAGTATACACGCACTTACGCCTCGATGCCTACAATCGCACGACCCTCTATATAGCAAGCGGGAGGTACCTTGCCTGTCTCAGATGCAGGATAGAAGCATATAACTGCCGTTATGTTATTAAAGAGTCAGCACGCGAAACACGCAAAGCGAGGCCTCAGTCCCGTGTGCTATGCTTGTGCTAATCCATCTGTCCCTCTGTACTCGGTCGACGACTAAAAGTCTAAGCCCCCGGGGGATCAATTAAATGTAACCCATCATGTCGTAGTCGTAAATGCTCGTTGAAACTGCTGAGAGCCTCTCATTGTAAGCTGTGGCCTGTGCAATGATTAAGCAATGATGATCGTGATGGGAGGATACGGTTACGAGTGGCCTTTGCTATTTTATCATACGATCATTTTCTTAGTCTATCCGTTATTGATACCCAATTTGTCCACGAAGTGTCACCTTCGTTGAAAATGAGGTGACACTGTCGGTCGAGTAGAACAATAACGGATCAAATCACTCGCAGTCGAGTACTGAAAGCCCAAATTAATGAGGGATGAGGATTATAAAGAAATTCGAATGGAAAGTAAAAAAAAAAAAAAAAAGGGCTATTTTATGTCGTCTGTCGAGCCAAGTACTTCGTTCGGTTGTAGTTTGCAAACTCGCAGTGATATCTTGCCAGTTGCTACTCCTATTGAGCGCAATCCAAGTGTTTGGACTTGACCAATCAACACTATCCGTCAAGCCCTCAAAGAGTAGGAAAAGTTTGCAGAGGATCACTCGAAAGATAGTATTCGAACGTGGCGACGAGGGCATCGTACGCGGATTGAGGGTCATTGTCGTCGATAAAGCGTTCGATGATACTGTAAAAGTGCATTCCGACCGCTTTCCTCAACCAGAAACAAGTCAAGGTAGCATTCGTATCCCATAGTTCCTTGGCTTCCTTGCTTTCACAATCCGAGCGTCTGCGGCGGCGGGTCACGCCTCGACTGTCTGTTGCTTTCTCGAAAAAGTAATCTCCAGTGCCGCCCGCATCAAGAACGATACGGAACTTCCACCTCCATTCGTTCCAATTATCGACGGTGAGCACGGGGAAGTTTGCAAGTTCTCTACATGCGGTGGAGTCACGCATGCATGCGTCATCCGTGAAGAGGTAGTCGGGGAAGATGTAGTCAGGGAAGCTAATCGATCCCATCTGGTGAGTGAGGCCTGTGTTGGGCGAGGGGGCATGAAAGGGGGAATCGGTTGCAGAACCGGAGTGAGAACTGACAACGACGGGCTTGTCTGTATCCATTTCTAGGAATTGAAATGAAAAGAGGATAAGCGAGCTTGGATGCAAGATAGCTCGGAGCTTTAGTGTGGCGCGATCGGCTGGACGTGTTTTATTCCTTAGTTCGTGCACGGTTGTGGACTCAGTGTAGCTGACGATACTATGACGAGCTAAAGGTAAGTTGAGGTCGAAGCCAAGCGAGTGTATCGTACCAAAGACGAGCCTAGAGGTGAGTCGAGGTCGAGTCCAAGCGAGTAAGAAGCTAAGACCATCGACCTCGTTGACCACCATAGGCCATCTGCTACATAACTTACATGAGAGAAACAATATTGATACAATACTCCACTAGCTCGTATGCGGATCTAAGGAGCATTCTTTCATACTATCACCCACTAAATTCACCCGTTAATACATTCTTCCACACGAATGTCATCTTTATCGCAAATGGGAAGCGGCAGAATGAGTGAATAGAACAGATAACGGGTCAAATCGGGATAGCCGAGCACAAAAAACCCAAGTGACTTGGAACAATGAACATGGTGTCGAGATACAAATAGGAGATAGTTTCTGCAGTCACCCTGTCCAAAAGAATCGGTCCGAGAGCAGAGTTTATCGACGGAGACCAGAATAGCCGGAACGCAAAAACCAATTCGGACGTACGACTCTTAGAAGCCTTTCATAAAGATTATTATCTTAAACTCAAGACCCATGGGCTCTATAGACTCAGGAATCAAGGCTTCAGACCAAAGCTCGGTCACAAAGGCGGGGTCCAAAGCGGGTCAGCAACCTTGAACCCGACCACGATGTCATCCACGAGGCCTCAGAACGCTCTATCTTGTTTTAATCGAAGGAAGACGCTGATAATGTCCCCAAAATATATCTCATCGACTTAACGCATAACTACAAGGACTCTTTCCGCTGTTCACTGTGTATCTCATCGTCCGCATCTGCTCCTTCCTTCAACTCGCATTGAACATACGTTCTGTATGGGAGGGTTTAATTAAAGAATTGGCACGCCACCTCTCTATGCCTTAAAGATCCCGAAAGGATGTCGTGATCCATCTTGAGGCAGCAGACTGCTACTCTATTCTCATATTCGACGTCATCGCGTACAATCTTTTGCGTGAAGTTAGGGCCATAGCTACCTCCCCTTCATCCTCCCTAGCCCACGACGATGATCGTGCTTATAGTGCCGAGTACCTTGTGTCCTGAGGAGACACTTGTCCCAGCCTGGTACGCAAAAGCCTATATAGAGTCCAAAACTCATTTGCGAGCTTGAGGTTCATCGAAAACTTGCCTTGACTCGGTCAACACAAAGCCTGTCGTAAGCATCCATGCGGTGCACTAGCTATACCGATGATATCAGGTGCCATCATCGTATGTTTTGGACATGTGCATGTGGTGCTTTCCATTACGGTTACTTGATACGTTTGACCCTGCCAAGGAGGCGCCTACAGTCCTTCAAGTCGATTCGACTCCTACTGTACGGGCCCTCTCCGAATTGACATTCTGATGGTAGTCCGCCAAACAGCATAATCGCCTTTCTTGTCACAATGGGGAGGAAGACGTCAGCCGCGTCCCCAGCAAGATGTTTCACCGGCTCACTGCGTTTGCCTTCCCCGATAGTCCAACCTTTTCGCTCCTTTGTGGGGGAGATGTCTCTTTCTCCAGCCCCTCTCGAACAGATGTTCTGCTTGATACCAGGAACTTTAAAGGCGCTCTGTTCCCCCTAAAGCTCTTCAATCGGGATTTTTGAATATCTTCGAGGGGGCAGACATCACTTGCTGTCCGCGTGTTCTCGAACATGTCTCAATTTCGCTTTCTCGCCTTCATAGAGTCGTAGTGCCATGCACGAACGAAATACAAAGGTACTTCCTCATTTACCCTCTCCGGTATTTCAACGTCTTCTTGTTTGTTTACTACCAGCCCATAGCACAGACTCATCTGTGCTAGCCCTGGGCATGGCGAAAAGAAATAGAATGGTAGTGCACCAGTCATTATAACGTTAGTCTGATGTGATTCCTATCCACTGTGGCGTAAAAAGGAATCATGAAGGCCGCTGAAATACCTCCCTCTCGCTCAACGCCAGCGAAGCATCTAACTGGACCATTTGACATCAAACGAGCCGGGTCTGCCCAATCATACATGCAACTCTTGTACTGCCACACGACCAAGCTGATATTGTGTCTCTGTGATAGTCATCTTCGCACATGGCTGGCAAGCCCGAGTCGGACAGGATGTCTTAGCGTCGTTTAGAAAGGCGCTTCGCTGGCCGTTTTGTATCCTCTTTGTTGTATACCACAACTTTACGTCTCGATGACAGTGTCTTAATAAGCCTTTTTGTCAGTATAATCCCACCCATAAAAGCACATGAACGGGGTGTATCTTTAGAGGGTCAACAGCCCACAACGTAGAGTAAATAAGGTCTCATTACGGAGCAAATGAAAGCGTGCATAGCACTCGATTATGAGGAGAGATTCCCTTGGAAGCTGGAAGCGTGAAGCTTACAATGCCCAAAAGTCGACGCACACACATCTCGTCAAAGCAACGTCATTCATTAGTCTCATCGAGCTCATGCGGTGATAGACACCAGTTGGAGACGTATAGGCGAGATGTACGTTTGTGATTCTGTGGCATTGTTTCGTATTCACGGAGTTCCTTTTCCAAGGCAATATCAAAAATATTGACCTCGCATACGGATATGATGGCTGTCTCATTCATAGGAAAGGTATATTCAAGCCTCAATGTTAAAATTGGCGGGCATCTCAAGTACACCTCCTTTGTTCTAGGGAGATTCCGGCTGGCCATCCGCTCTTCTCATACACCGAGTCAACATTGACCCAGACGTCTTTTATGTTGACGCCCAGGACTAAAGCCAAAACGCGTCAATGACGACTAAAGATGGCAGTGGTCAATGTTTACGTAAGGTGGTAAAGCTCCCTCTCGACCAAATTCCCCAGTTTTTTGAGCTCTACGATAGAAATGTACAAAAATATATAAAACGGCGTCTATGTTCTATTTATGGTGCATGTGGGGCTGATAGGACCCTTGAGTTACAAAGTGCTGACAGGTACCATCCGTCCTCTTATCAAATAAAGCTCGCGATCAATGTACATATGTCAATGCCAATCCCTTGCTGGTTGATTCTGAGCAGGTTTTGTATTGATTGCGCGCTAGGTACAGCCACGGCAGAATGTGGCTCCGGGCTAACTGTATCAACTTTACGGGGACACCCGACGCGAGATAAAAAGCGAGACCCGATAGTTTCTCACTTTCCACCCTCCCACAAACATCCCCCCACAATATGTCGTCTGACCATCCCGACCCAAGAACGCTCTTCAGAAAACGCCTCATCGTCTGCTGCGACGGCACTGGTCAATCCTCCTCTACAGGTCGCGCAGAAGTCCCGACCAACGTCTCTCGTCTCGTTCAAGCCCTGAAAACGTCTCATATCCGACCCAGACATGAGGCGGGCAAGTTGAAGGTAGATAACGGCGTTGAAGAGGTGCCACAAATTGTCCTCTATCAAACCGGTATCGGCGCCACAGGCGTTACGAAGTTCTCCAAGGGCCTTGCTAGTTAGTTTTACTCCGAGCTCCGTCGTGAACGTGCCGCCAACTGAACACTCTGACAGGCGCCTTTGGGATCGGGGTCGACGAGCATATTCTCGAAGCCTACTGCTTCATTGCTAACAACTTTGAGGATGGGGACGAGTTGTTCCTTTTTGGCTTTTCGCGCGGTGCGTTTACGGCGAGGGCTGTTGCGTCCCTGATGTGTAATGTCGGTAAACAAGCACCTCCATTCCGAACTCAAATTGACGAAAAAGGATTATAGGCCGGTCTTCTAAAAAAGGAAAGCCTCGGATACCTCCCCAAGATCTATGAGCAATACAAGCTGCGACGTGAAGATCAAGCCAGTAAAGACAAATTTACAAACTGGTGGGAAAATGAGCGATACAAGTTCCGGTTTCATGACAATGTCGTCATCACGTACGCCTTCCTCTCTTACACCCAGTTTCCGACCCAATATTGACGGAATACACTCAGAATCTTGGGTGTCTGGGACACGGTCTCCAGTATCGGCATACCGCAAACTTGGTTGTCCACCACCTTGGGACTAGACTGGCTCCGCAAGAGGTACAACGCGTCCTACGCATATCACGATACCTCCTTACCAGGCAAAAGAGGTCGGTTCTCTTACCTAAATATCGTCACCAAACACACTCACTCTAACTTCTCCATCTCAAAAAGACCACAAAAACAAGGACCCGAGGGCCTATGTCCATCGGGCATTCCAAGCACTCTCCCTTGAAGAAAACCGAACCTCTTTCGAACCCATCCTCCTTCGCTTCCCCAAACAGATCAACGATAAACCCGAGCACGGACCCGAGTTCCAACAGTGCTGGTTCCCGGGTGTACACACCGACGTCGGAGGAGGATACGAACGAGACTACCGCGACATTTCCGATCTATCCTTTGCGTGGATGGTCGACATGTGCTGGCCTTATCTCAACTTCTCCCACCTGTCCGAAATTCTCAAGCGGCCGACGCTCATCGAGGACGATAAGGAAAAGTCGCTGGAGGCGAGGATGAAGGAGGTCGCGCCGAAGGACAGCCCTTGGGGCCTTACGGCGGCACATGATGAACTGAAAAGGTCTATCATGTTCCTCCTGGGCGGTTGGACGTCCAGGAAACCAAAGCAGTATTACCTCGATAAGCGGTTTGGTCCTGACGGGGAGAGGTTCCCTGATGGACAGAGGGTCGTCACGCACGAGTATATACACGCCTCTGTTCGGAGGCGGATGATCAAATCCCCGCACCCCGACGGTTCGCCGTGGCAGCCTCCCTCTCTAGACGGTTTTATCCTCGAAAAGGACGGTGACGAGTGGAAGTGGGTCAAGACAATCAAGGTCAAGGGCAAGTGGCAGAGTATTGCCATTAGAGAGTGGAAGCCCAAATCCACGTATTGTCGGGGCAACGCGGAGGAGTGGAAGTTGCTCGATGATGATGCGAAGAAGTGTCTCGATAACGATGAGGATATCAAGAACATCAAGTTTGTCAAGCTCAAGTCGAGAAATTGGTTGCGGGTCCTGGGGCTCATCATTGCCGTTGGTGCTACGGTTGCTTGGTACGTTCATTCGAAGCACCCGGGCTCGAATTGGCTTTCCTATCCTCCCGTGCCCGTTCCGTCATTTTGGTACCGTTATACTGTTAATCTTTAGGTGTTGTTGTTCTTTGAATATGCTGTTGTATCATCCTTGTAGACTGAAATATACGAAGTCTTTGGTGATATTGGGTGCGAATAACTTCGTTTATGGTGAACACCCTCTAGCACGCGCGCACATATGAAGGTCCGCTGTGGACAAAATTCAAGTTGGTTTGCACTTTATGACATTTGAATAGTGTCCGTGAACAAATCAATTCAATCCGTGAACAAACCAATTCAAACGTCGTGAACAACGGTGAACATTGGTGAACATTGGTGAACACTGGTGAACAACGACGAGGGTCACGAATATGATGTGGCACATGTCCGTGAACACCAGTGAACATCTGTGAACATCCGTGAACAACGGTGAACAACGGTGAACATTGGTGAACAGCGGTGAACAGCGGTGAACATCGGTGAACACTTTGTGACATTTGAATTGTTCACCGATCAAGTCAATACAAATGCCGTGAACAAATCAATTCAGATGTCGTAATATCCGTGAACATTCGTGAACAGCGGTGAACAATGGTGAACAACGGTGAACTTCGGTGAACACCCGTGAACAGTCTTTCTGAAACAGCGTGAACAACGGTGAACAACTTGTTGAAGTGGTGGTTATCGAAGCATATGTACATCATGAATTTTGTCCACCGTGGACCATCATACGCACACTTACTCTTGGACCTGACCACAATACTGGCCCTACCTCCGAATCTCCTTCAAAGGGATAAACTCGAGGAAAACATTCGCTCATAATACCATCACAATGATCTTGAAGCCTTCGGCAAGCGCCTTGAATGATGTGCCGGAAGTGCTAGTGCATCATCTGTTTTATCTCATCTTTGTATCCTTGCCTTTGGCTTGTTATTATACGTCTAATCAAAATTCACTCAATAGTAAACGCGAACTTGAGAGGTTGGTCGGAACGTGACCCCTGTGTTTGCGGCACATTTGAGTGCGCTGTTCCCATGTCTCCAGTGGAAATGGTGAGCTCGTGTGCGTGTACGATGACTATTTCATGTGTGGTAGGTCTCAATCTCAATATGGTGCATCTGCTCAGGCATGCCGCTCTCGCTCCAAGAAAGTGTCGGATTGCAATTGATGCTATTTATCTCGTTTACCAAGTCAGCATTGACCCCAAACACCCACGAAACCGGCACGGTGGCAGGCAATTCCGTAGGGGGTTTTCCGGGGACGTGTTTATGTAAGCTAGTTAAATTTGCTCTCGACCAATTCTCCGTTCTCGGTCAACTTTGGCAGCTGATAATTGAACTCTACGGCCGGAATGTTCAAAGATATAAAACGGTTATTCTCCATTTATGGCACGTCTGGGCGGCTCGACCCCTGAACAGGATATTAGTGCTGACACGCCCGGCAGGCACAACCTGTCCTCCTGTCAAATAAACCTCGCTATCACCATACATATGCCAGCGTCAATTCCCTGCTGGTTGAGCGACCCTGAATGGTTTTTATATTGCTCGCGCGTTAGAGAACGCCACGGCGGAATGAGGCTCCGGGACTGCTGGACTGACGGGGACTGCGACTCGACATAAAAAGCGGGACTCGATAGTTGCTCACTTTTACCCTCCCACAAACTATCCCCCTAACCATGCCGCCCATACAACCAACCCCCCAGGACAATTCGGTCAATAGAAAGCGTCTCATCGTCTGCTGCGATGGTACCGGCCAAGCTTCCTCTACAGGTCGCGCAGAAGTCCCAACCAACGTCTCGCGTCTTGTTCAGGCATTGAAGACCTCGCACATCCGACTCCCAGTAGGCGAAGATGGCAGGTTGAAAGTGCATCGCGGCGTCGAAGAAGTACCCCAGATCGTCCTTTATCAAACCGGTATTGGTTCCACGGGAGTGACGAGGTTCTCCAAGGGTCTTGCTGGTAAGTTTTGGCTCTGGTCCTGCCGTGAATACTTCACCAACTTAAAAGTTTGACAGGTGCTTTTGGAATCGGTGTCGACGAGCACATTCTCGAAGCCTATTGCTTCATCGCCAATAACTTTGAAACGGGAGACGAGGTGTTTCTTTTTGGCTTTTCGCGCGGTGCCTTTACTGCGAGGGCCGTTGCGTCTCTGATGTGTTACGTCAGTATCCAATAGCGCATTCCCGAACCCGCACTGACGAAACAGATGTATAGGCCGGTTTGCTCAAGAAGGAAAGCCTTGGATATCTGCCCCAGCTTTATACGGAGTACAAAAAGCGACGTGCGGATAAAGCGAGCAAAGATAAATTTGAAGAATGGTGGAAAACCGAGGGGAGAAAGTTTCATTTTCACGAAGGCGTTGTTATTACATACGTATCTCCTCTTCTAAACTTAGTTTTCAACACAACATTGATGAAATTACTCTCAGAATACTGGGTGTCTGGGACACAGTGTCCAGCATTGGCATTCCACAAACCTGGGTTTCCGACGTCCTGGGACTAAACCGCCTCCGCGAGTGGTATAACTCGCGCCACGCATACCACGATACTTCCTTACCTGGTAAAAAAGGTAAATTCTTCCACCTAAAACATCCTCACCAAAAAGACTAACCCTAATTTTTCTTCTCTAAAAAGATCACAGCGATAATGACCCGAGGGCCTATGTCCATCGGGCATTCCAAGCGCTCTCTCTTGAAGAAAACCGTACCTCTTTCGAACCCATTCTCCTTCGCTTCCCCAGACAGCCCGACGGCAAACCAGAACATGGACCTGCTTTTCAACAATGCTGGTTCCCAGGTGTACACACCGACGTCGGGGGAGGATACGAACGGGACTACCGCGACATTTCCGACCTCTCCCTTGCATGGATGGTCGATATGTGCTGGCCCTACCTCAACTTTCACCCGCTGACCGAGATCTTCCAGCGGAAGATGCTCGTCCAGGGAGATGACGGGAAAACGTTGAAAGAGGTGGAGCCGAAGCCGGAACGTTGGGGCCTCACGAAAGCACATGACGAGATTAAAGCATCCTTCATGTTCGCCCTTGGTGGCTCAACAGCAAGGAAGCCAAAGCAATATTACCTCGGTCAGCGGTTTAGCAAGGACGGAGAAGTGCTCCCAGATGACAGGAGAGTCGCCACGCACGAGTACATACATGCCTCTGTTCGGAGGAGGATGATGCTGTTCGAGCAAGACGGTTCGCCCTGGCAACCCCCCTCATTGGACGGCTTCGTTCTCGAAAAGGATGACAAGGGATGGAAGTGGGTCAAGAAGATTAAGGTCAGGGGCAAGTGGCAGAGTATCGCCATTAGGGAGTGGATGCCCGGTGCTGGTTGCGCGGAGGACTCGGAAGAGTCTGCGTTGCTCGACGAGGAAGTACGGCAGGCTCTTCTCGATGACGAGGCTGTCAAGAGAATCAAGTTTGTTACGCTCCCGTCGAGAAACTGGTTGCGGATTTTAGGGCTCACTATTGTTATCGGTGTCGTCGCTGCTTGGTACGTCTATTCGAAGCATTCAAATTCGGATTGGCTCTCTCATCCTTCCGTTGCCCTTTCGTCGTTTTTGTCTCGTTATAATGTTGGGCTTTAGGCGTCGTTTTTCTTTGAATAGGCTGTTGTTTAATCGTTTTAGACTACAATATACGAGGTCTTTTGGTGGTATTAGGCGCGAGTAACCTTGTTTATATGGTGAATGACTCTTCGGAGGTGGGTGGGAATCCGGTTCGCCCTCTCTTAGACTTGACCACGGCAATGCCTCTGCCTCGTTGACCCTGAGCATTCGTAATCCCCATCTAAAGGGATAAACTTTAGGAAAGCATTCGTCCTGTATGAATGCTCTTTCAGGAGCCCATCCCATACGTTGTCTGGCATGACAGCCTCATGGAGGAGCTGTACATTATCTGCTTCGCCTCATCTCTATATCCTTGAACCATTGAGTCGTGGAGTTTCTTTCGAGGGCAATAAATATTATATGCCCATCTTATCTATTCGTCCGCAACGCTGTACTAACAGCATTTCATGTACCTGGGCCATATCGCCCTTGAGCTTCTGTTTATCCTATTTATGATCTCTATATACGGTCCTTCTTCTATACCGAAAAGTGTATGAGTGCCTTTAGGAGCAAGTATCCTTTCTGTCGAGCTACATACTGCCTGTTCTTCTGGTGGGAAGAGGCCCAAAAGTTCAATTTTGCCTGCTTTGGCGGCTCATTAGAGTGTTATGTTCTTGCGTAAACCGTCATAAACTCCGAGGTCGCTAGTATGACCCATGAAATTCTGAGAAGCACCATCCATGGGCATGTCGGTGGATGTTTTTTTTTTTTTGGATTTCCCTGGTCATGGGTCACTCTTTAAGACTGGAGTCGCTTGATAAGATAGTGAATCGTTTCTCTAGCATTGATGGGCGCAGAACCTGGAGCTCTATCACGCCAAATTTAACCGAAAACTTATTTTTCGTCCCGAAAATATCTCTCATACACTTTTATAGGCAGTCTTTATTCACTCCACGTCTTTTTGATTCGCTACCCCTGACTTCAAATGTGGCTGCTATGTGTACCCGAGCTAGCCATGTCAAGCAAGACTATCACATTGACTTTTTCAGTATCTCACGCACGAAAACAACATCTTTGCCTGCTGCGAGACATTTGTGCCACGCAAACGGCCTTCTGACCACTTTAGTTTTGTTCCAGGTGTAGACTGCCTGGAGGAGCCGATATTCGATTGGGGTTCACTTGGTGCCGGTCCCGTCTTATCTTAAACCGGGAAAAGATTGAGGTGTCGAGTCCACTTTGGTGGTTTTGAGGCCAAGTCGTGGCAGTAATGTTGGGGTCTATGGCAGGAGAGCCCAAGCTAGCGGTTGTCTGCACTGTATCCGCTGCTTACACTCGTCCACCATAGTAATTGAGTACCTATCGCTCCTATAAATATGTATCAAACGTGTTATTGTCGCCCTGCTTAGCCACATCAGATTGCCACTCTCCATTTTGTCCCATTATGGCCCACAAGGCTCTTGTAGGATAAATGTTTCTAGTGAATTCTCCAGTTAGTGTGTTATGGCCACCCATGGCTCGGTCAGACATTGGTAATCTTAACAAACACGTACTATGCTGTTGTATGGCAGGTTGATATGATTTACCCGTTTTGCATATACTGCTTTCAGATCTGCCGATATCTACTTATCCGATCTGCCTTGGCATACCGAGGGTTGACCGTGGGCCCAGGAAACTCGTGGCGTGTGGCGTGGGCGCTGCCCTCATACCCGCCTCCCATCCAAGCCTCGGTCAAGCCTCGGTCAAGCAACGGATGGTGGCTGCGACAACACGTGTTTTGTTGCGCTTGATGAAGCACGGTCCAGCACTATAAAAACTGTCATTGCGTGTAGTGCATACATCAGCAAATCCCCCTTCTTTACCCTATTTTTCCCCCGACTTTAAAATGGCATTAATGAGAGCACAATGTTACACCACCGTCTCCTACTCACACGGCCGCGAGACTACTACTCGTACTCTTGACCTAGTGAAGCAAATCAACTATGTCTCACTCGTACCACCCCAAGTACGGTCCTGTCTTGAGTGACGAATATGGCCTTGATTTTGGCTGTGATGCTTTTGAAAACTCAGGCCCACGACGAACCTCCATCTACAGCGAGAACGCCTCTTATGCATTATCTTTGCAACCGACTTTAGAGTTTTACGACATCTTCAACCCGACGCAGACTGCGTGTGTCACTTATGGAGCTTCGGACAATGATAACTCCTTCAAACATGAACGACCGAGTAAGCATCCTCATGGTAGCATGACAGTGCCATGAATCTAACCATATACGATAGATTCAACTACTTCATTGCAGATGACAAATACGGGGTTGAGTACCAGATGGCAAGAGACCAATTCTACAGGCCAGGCGTCAGGTCTATCGCATTTTGACGCCGAAGTATCGCATATGTTCTCTCCCACCTCGAATAATGCTCGATGTCAATCAGATTCCTTTCTTCTTGGTCCGACCGAGGATAGGCGCACAGCAGGAAACTCTCGAGCGTTGCCAACTGGATCAGGACAAGTCGGCAGTTTTCTTTCCAATAGTATGCTAATATCACATTGTTATCCTTGTCTAGACTAACTTAATCTCCATAGCATTGTTACCAGATACCTACCGGCAACCCAAACGTACGCCAGCAACAGCCCTTCTATTCGGGTCAAACGTTCAGGACGTCTTTAATGACTGTCTTTCTATGGGCAGTGAATGTATTGATGTCGGGAATGATGATATGTCGTCATTCATGACGTTTCCTGTCCAACCTCAGCAAGTTGTTTTGCCTCCTAACTCGATGGGGAGCCAGCCTGACGTGACCGATTGCTTGGACTGGCTCATCGAGCCAGAAATAGCGAGAAGTATTCTTTTAAATGGTAGGCAATTCTTTCATAATTCAGTCTTCGGATCTCATTCATACCTCATAGAGTCGGTATCTACTGTGGAGCAACCGTTTCCAGTCGCCCATTTTTCAAAATTTGAATCTCAACGCCAATTCACCGAAGACAGAGACCATGTGCAGCCCATACAACTATTTGATGCCAGGGTGATCAACTCAGACACGTCTCTGTTCTCACAAGTCAGTTTTGGCCAGGCTCGAGCCGAATGCCTTTCAGTCTTGCCAATTCCAGTAAATCTGGCACGTTTTCCTGTAGAAGAGAGGGATTTTCTCCTAAGAGCTTTCACCGAGCAATCAGTGCACCCTTCAGTAGCTCTTCGGGCCCTTCTCGACTATGTTTTGCCTTCTGCGTTTCTATCGGACCAAGTTCTCGAGCCCCTCATCGCAGATAAGCACAACAGCGAAATATTGGAGCGGATCATTCGTCTACCACAATGTCCGCCCATCAGTTTCAGTAACTCAAAACTCTCCCTATTCACATTATTTGTGGATAAGGCGTCAAAGCGTTGCTTATTTTGCGGCTCACGCAACAGGTCCATACCACACGCGTTGGGTTGTGTGCGACGTCACTTGGGTCATAAACCCTTTAAGTGTGCTGGCTGCTTGTCGTGCAATTCAGTCAAAGAGTACGCTGATGATCCTCCATGTTTGCATGAAAGGCGAGCGCTGACACGTACTAATTGCTAGTTACTCTCGATTCTACACGCAGGCAGGACTGACAGACCACGAGAGTGACAAGGCGAAGAGAGTGAAATGTCCTGGCTGGTACGTGCTTCTACTCGAAGATGAGCGTAAACTGGCTGACATTGTCCTAGTGGCTTGACGTTGAGACGAGACGGTATGAGCCGGCATTTGAAAAAGATGCACAAGGAACCCCCAATTCGATCCAACGAGAGCCCACGAGATTGGAGGTCAGCAAGGACCCTTGATCACCCATACACTTGTACTTCAGTTCATTCGGATGATGTCGAAGAGAAGTCTGATCATCTCATGGATTGCGAGAGCGATTGACAAAGTAACAATGCCTTTTGGATAACTTTCTGGGTTCCGAGCTTCGTTTGGGCTTCACACTTTACAAATGTAGTATCATTGTATTTACCAGAGGTAGTTCCAAAAGGGACAACTTTAAAGAGCCTTCATCTTGATGCAAGTTACCGCGCAATGAATCCAGAAATAGCCGACCGCTGCCATGTCCCTTTAGAACTATTCTCTCCGAGATCTTGTTAGCGTAGGTAGATGATGCGCGTAGACCTATCCGAACTTTTGCCCCTTGCCCGAAACCTTCTACAGGCCGACATTCATCGAGAACGACAGGGGAAGGTGGAAATGGATAAAGGCGAACATGATTAAGAAAGTTTCGAAGAAGTGTGATTAGGCTTCTCCGAAACGCATGACAAACTACACACCTCCCTCAGTTTTCAGATTCGTATTAGCTAGATGGCAAGGGACGCCTAAAAAGTATCACCTCGATAAACGGCTCGGTTCTGGAGGAATCCACGAAGAAGAAGGAGTCGTCGCATAATGTGAATTGTTTGGTTGGAGGGGCGAGGTTGTCTTAGAGTTCGAATTCGATAAATTATTTATGTAATGTAGGAATGACGAGAGGTCAAACGAGCAAAGTTTGATTTGGAGAAGGAAAAACGAGGCAAATGTGATGATTATATAACAAAGGTTCAATACAACGAGTACAGTAAGCAAAGTGTGGTAAATGAAAGGATTTTTGGTCCACTACAGATATTTTATCCTTTCTCGTATATTCCGATTATCCTTGATTATTCCCCTCGATCCGTCTTCCCACCAGCTCGGCGGCTCGAGAGATATTTTTCGTCCCCTTTTGGCGAAGGCCGAGACGTGACACAAGAAGGGAGCGCTTGGAGAACGGCTGACGGACGGGCGACTGATGGGTGGCGAGAGTAGATAGGGGAGTGAAAGAGTAATTTCAACGCAAAAAAACCGGGTGGGGCATCATGGCGGCAGTCACGCCCCATCTTTTATATTGTCTTCGACGATCGCATCGTTGCTTTTGACCAGGCTTACGCCTAATAGATGTGTGGTGTGGGTGAATTAAAGCATTGTTGGCAGAGACCGGGTAAGGTGTGCGTTGTGCGCTCAATGTCGGGGCCGTACGTCTTGTAATTGAGGGAGGAAGTGGTCAGCGGACGATGATATATTGCTGACATTCAAAATCAAGAGGTAAACGTCAGACTGGGAACTCACCGAGTTGCAACGACAAGAAGGAGCACGGCATGAAGGTAGATGTGAGGTGGAAAGGCGGCAGCGAGAGCTTTGACAGTCGGCAATGGCATGGACGGCGGTTTGCTATCGAAGAGGCTTAGTAACAGCTCTTAGGTTGATTGTGAAGCATACGGTATAATGGCCGCAGCCGCGGTTAACGCATCCCTCTGAGATTTGGCGACACATTTATTTGTGAATGCTTGGTGAGAAAAGTGAGTGGGGCTGAAGAAAAAGGCGAATGATTTGAGGAATGTAGGGGCGTGCGAGGGCCACCCCCTCATTATAATAGTCTTTGTTCGTCCTCGGCCCCACATTGGAGACGAATTCTTTCCTGGTCTACAGGCACGAAGAGTCACGCGTTTTGAGGGGCTGCTCAACAGAGTCACATGGTAGATTATGGGCTATTTATTACTTAATCAGACTATATGCATCTTCTGCCAGATCGTGTTTCATTCACGTCGATAATACAACTTAGACAAATCCTTCGATTGCCAATTGATACATTCTCATCTAACGGGGCACATTTTGGAGATTAGAATGACTGCGTATATCATTTATAACTCTCACTGATTGTTATGTACTCAACCTTCGAGAGCCAATCTCATAATTCCCCGCGTTGGGTCGCCTGCTGTTTACTCTCAGTCACCACTGTTCGTAACTAGAAGCAATTTTCTACTTGTGGCTCATAACATTCGTGCTGAACACGCAGATGTCATCTGCCTAGCCACATCAGTGGTCATTCTCCATCAGATCGCCATTCTCCGTTTTGTCCAGCCGAATCCCACGAGGCTACTACGAGTTTTCATCATTATAGACATACTCCAGTGAAGAACGTGCTTTGTTCTGGCATCGTTTATGCGTTGTGACCGCTTCCATGGTGGGGACAGCTGATTCATACACCGGCGTCGTCCGCCTCTTCAATCGATTCACTGCGCACCAGCATAGCAAGTTGACATTTACCGACCCATGGACATCTAATTCAATCTCCAACCAGCTTTTCTCGACCGACACAGCATCGGCATACCGAGGGCTAACCGTGGGCAATCAAAATGGCCGAACAACTCGTGGCTTGTAGCGTGTACACATGCAGCCATAGATTTTCTTCTATGCAGACCCCTGTTGAGCGTCGGTCTGCCAAGCACTCATCGTTGATGGATCCGGAAGACCAATGTCTGTGGTTAACTTTATAAAAGCTTTCGCTAACCATCAGAGCTTTTCTCATCAAAGAAAAATCCCCTACCGTCCCCTTATAAAACCTAGAACTATGCTGGGAAAAATGACACACTACTGCCCTCTATACAGACGGGAGTGGCACGATCATTGCTCGTGTCCTTGGGAAATTAAAAGCAGGCCACCATGTCTTATACACACTATCCTGACTACACCTTTGTCTCGAATGACGAGTGTGTCCCTCATCGTAGCGGTAACTATGCCTATCGAAAGTTAGGCCAACAACAGACTTCTACTCGCGGGGATGACAACATGTGCGTCGCGCATCCATCTCCTTACCATGGTGGTTCCTACGTACTCGCTCCCGATTTCAAATACCCGATAATAAGTAAGCTCTCCAATGGTAACACGACATGAAGATGATATATACCTGACTGTTGACGATAGAATCAGTTTCGTCACTGGAAATGCCGAACACGCCATCAAACCTCAGCTGGCAAGCGGCTAGCTCCGTCCTCCCACCACCAGCCCAGCTTTCATCAAATCAATTAGATTTTAATGTCCAAGCATTATTTCCAATCTCTTCTAGCTCCTCTAGTCGTGCTAGAAACCATCCAGACGTCATTCCTCCTGGCCCGTTAGAAGATAGATGCGAGGCGGCAAGCTTCTGGAATTCATCAATTGGGCCGCAACCAGTCGGCTTCCTTCTTTCCAATGGTATGCTAATTCCACGTTATCACACTTTCTGAGGCTAATGTGTGTTTCATAGCGCTGTCATCAGATATTTACCAACTACCCACAACTACGCCGGAAACAAGCTCCGTATTTGGGTCAAGTTTCCAAAACGACCTAATCAATGGCCTTACTTCTATGGATATTGAAGGGACTGAAGTGGGATACTATAGTCAATTGACTCTATGGCGACCCCATTCTTCGCACGAGGATCCTTGCCGAGTCTTGCCACCTGCAGTAGACTCAAATCATCCCCGTATAGACCAAGGAGCTCGTAAGTCTCACTTATAAACTCTTGATGCGCACTATCTAACGTCGTTGGTAGGGTCGGAAATATCCTGGGATGCCGGCTGCCAGAACGTCTATTCTACCCTCACGCCGGCAGGCTCAGTACCTCCTCTTCCAGCATACTCCAATCTCGAGCTTAAGAACATATCACCCCTTTCATTATCTTCCGTCCAACAGAAGCCCATTGCATTGCCTTATAACTCGACGGAAAGTGGGCCTAACGTGGCTGATTCCGTGGATTGGCTTATCAAACCAGACATGGCGAGAGAGATCCTCTCAAAAGGTAAACGCAACATCATAGTTAATTATCGAGTCTAACGTATACCGCATAGCGTCGATGTTTACAGGGGGTCAGCAACCTATATCCGTCCACCCTACAAGGGCCAAGTCCCAATACTGGCTCGCTGGAGACACGAATCTCGACCAGGTCATACAGGTGGAAGATACACAAGTGACCGAGCCAGACGCGTCTATTTTCTCTCAATTCATCCTGACCCCGACTCACACCGATTCCCCGCAAGCTCTACCACCACCAGTGGATCTAACAAACTACTCCGTAAAACAGAGAGGATGCCTTGTAAGGGCCTTTACGAAGGGCTCGTGCCACCCGAGCGCGGCTCTCCGTGGCCTTCTCGATTTCGTATTACCTTCTGCGTTTATATTGAACCAAACCCGCGAACCATTCCTTGCAGATAAATCCGCCACCCACATACTCGAACGAATCCTTCATTTACCGCAATGCCCACCAATCGATTTTGGTAACTCGAAACGCTCTCTCTTCACTCTATTCGTCGAAAAGGCAGTTTTTCGTTGCCTGTTTTGTGGCATGTGTAAGACTTCTATGCCACGGGCTCTAGGCTGTGTGCGATCTCATTTATGTCACAAACCATTCAGATGCAGTGGCTGCCAGTCGTGTAATCCAGTTGACGGGTACGTCGATGGTGGATTACTCTGAATAAAAGCAAGCCCTAATACGCCTCACTTGTTAGGTACGCACAATTTGGGACGTCGGCTCTGTTGAAGGACCACCTGAATGGCCAGATTAAGAAGATGAAGTGCGGAGTATGGTTCGTTACTCGACGATACACTTGGAACGTGGCTGACAAGTCTTAGCGGTGTGGAATTGAGGCGGGGTGGAATGCGCCGTCATTGGAACTCGATGCACAAGCACATGCCGTTTCCATTCCACGATCACCCACGATACCGCAGGATTGCAGTCGGTTCGAAGCAGCCAGACACATCCGTTTCTGCTTTCTCAGAAGATGTCGAAGGGTTGCTTGATTACTTGCCAGACTGTGAGAGCGATTGAGGGATGCCATTTGACGAGAAGGAAATACTAACTGACAACACTGGTCGATCGCTTTTGGGTTTAGGGTATTTTTCATTTCATTTTCCACGTCACATTTCACCACTGTAATATCATTGTATTTGCCGAAACGACTCAAAAACAGAACAGATTTGAATAGCAGTGGCTTCTACGCGGATAACTACTCAATTGACTCTGCAGTGGCCATGGCATGTTAGAACCAATATCTGACCGACCAACTTCCGGGCCGCCTTTACACTTGTACATTTACGGGCTTCCTTTGGACCCCGTGGCTGCCCTTTGAACATGGAGACTGAAGTATCCCGAGCGACACAATGTCTGGCTTCCTGATTTGGATTGGGGGAACAACGTGGGTGGGCGTAATGTGCCTTCCGTCGTCTGTATTCCGGCGATGTCTGGCCTAGCCACGAGGCTTCAGTCGCTTTAGCGCCGGAGGCTGGGGGAGACTGGCTCGTCTCTCTTTCCCATTTTTTCGGCCTTTCGTGATTTATTTAGTGCCACTTACATGCTATGGAATTTGTCACACGCAGTTACTTTTTAGGGGTCGGCAGAGCGTTCCGCCGTCTCAACTCCAAATATTTGTTTTTACTTTTGCTTCAAAGACCTTTGAACCAACTGAAAGTCAGAATTGTATTTTTCTCTCCTGGTTCACATTCATTCCGTGGCCGTGTCCTCCACCGAAGGGTCGCTGTCATGAAAGTACGCTCCCAGCATTGTCCCCCACGCTTACACACCCCTGAGCATACCCTAAACCCCGGTCCTCCCCCAAAAAAAATAAATCCGGAATAACACGCGCAGATACTCGTTTCTAACACTCAATAAGAGGGACAACGACGGTGTTTTTAAACTAGGCCCGCATCAACATGTCATGCTGATTAGAGTTCCCAACAAGCCACGACCTCATCTATTCATTAGAAACTCCCAGATTGTCCATTCAGTATAGGTGGAGCGTCTGACTATGTAGTTTCAGTGCTAGAAACACTCCGCCCGCATGATCTCGATCGTGATCACGATCAAGATCCACTCTTTGGAATTCCAAACCAGAGGATCGATCAAAGTTGTATTTGTCCACCCTTCGTCGCTTGTTACGGTAACGCCATCTTGTGTCGCTTATTTACGCAACTTGCAGTCGCATTGACGCCCGAGGCTGGAATCCCCAGCTGCTCCGTATAAAGAGCACCCCGATAAGCAAGCAGTATCTAACTCTCACAAGCTACATTCCTCTCCTTACCTGTCTTCCTCACCCAGGTGCATCGTTTATGGAGAGTAGCGGCAACACCCCTCAAATGTCCCATAGCTGCCCGGCGGTCCCGGCTAAGTATAATGAGACTTACTCCCTGGTAAATGGTCTCAATTTCCGTCCTATGGAGCTTGAGGGCATCGATCATGGCGAGTTGCTCAAAGTGAGAAATCCTGGCACAATTCACAGTGGCTCTACTCACATACATACCCCACTATATCTAGCACCAGTCAACCCGACTGTCAGCAATTCGTGCGTGACTGTTTCTACCTCTACCTCTCTGCCCAGCAGTGCGGAATCGGACAACGGTGGAAGTTATGTACACCCAACCCGGTCGACTAGGTTACACCATTCCGAGGCCTACCGATTCGAATTCGTCACTCAAAACTACTCAACGCACGATGTTTGCTCTGAAAATGGACACAACGAAGTTCATCATGCCAGTAATGCATCTAGAGCCCGGATTTGCGCAATAGAACCAGAAGCAGCTCGGAAACGGCAAACTGACCCCCACTTTTCCTTCTTCGAACCCGGTCTCAAACTTCCTTCACCACAAGAACCAGTAACAGCGCCATCTTTAAGGGGTACAGGTTTTGGGCTCACCCCTGTGGCAACGCCGTCTACGCCTGCTATGCGTCAACCCTTATGTAGTGCTCATCCGGTCTATACAGCGCTGGGACAGTATGGAATATGGCAAGGTATTCCCCAAAACATATCATTGGAGATGCCTCGGCATTACCGCCGTCGCTTTAGGACGCCAGGTAATCAGAGTTAGCTGCTCACTTTGTTATGTTAAATTTACTACCTCTAAGCTTCTGACTTGCCCTCAGATCCGGGATGGGTGCCAGTTATTGGTCATGGTAAGTGGGAAATGTATACGATAAAGTGAATATCTCCACTATATCAACGAGTCACAAATGGTTCAGGCTCTTCACCAATTGGCCAACAACGGGGGCATATCTCCTCATTCTCTACGGCGAGAGAACCACAGCGCAATCCCGTTCTCAATGCCACAGCACGTTACCCCAACAAATCACCCCATACGAATGACGTTCAAGTCTCTGTAACAGTCCCGAAAGTTACTTCTAGTGGTATCACAAATAGGGATGGTACGTTTCCAAAATGTCGACATCTTCCTTAACTTACCTTGTGGGAATAGAATCGAGAGGATGGGCTATTGGCAACTCTTTACCTTCTAATATACCGATGCCATCTTCAATTCGGACCCATTTATCGGGAACTCTTGGCAATCACCACAGTATGTTTACACCCGTCACGCTCTGCTCAAGTGCTCAAGTTTGCTGCACCGCCTAGCCTTTATGCCTACAGTGCTCAACCTTAACACCACTTCTCACCTTCGTTCCTCGCAAGGTATCAGTCAAGATGCCTTATCAATCCATCTTCAAGCTACCCCACTAAGCACGGGGAAACTCACGACCTGCCAGGGTGAGTACAGGCCTACTGCACGGAAAAGGGTAAAAGCAGAAATAACTCAAATGCAGGACATGCGCCCCGTGAATGGGGGGCTACACAAACTTCACCAGAGAATGGTTTTCAATCGAACCCACACATACTCTCCCAGCGCCGCCGAAGCGGTACTCGTCCACTCTCGACAAAACCTTCCGCGAACAGAAAGACTCATGCTTCTTATAAACGGCAACCTCTCTTGAATCCTACAGATTCCTCGAAGATGCCAGAGCCTAGCTATATTGAAACCGCGTTTAAGGATGGTTCCTTTCATCCGAGCCCTGCTCTGCGAAAGCTTCTCGACGATATCTTGACGTCTTCTTTTGTACGCTTTGACACCCTCGAGCCCCTCATAGGAGATTATTTCGGCATTCTCTTCCTCTTGGAGGTTCAGTACCTTCCGGGCTGCCCTTCAACCATCGACAGCAGCCAAAAAGATTCTTTATACACACTCTTCATCAAGAGACCTGGGAATATTTGTCTTCTTTGCGGAAAATCAACAACCTGCCTCAATAGGGCCCTGGGTTGCGTTCGGGCTCATCTACAGCATCGTCCTTTCAAGTGCACCGGATGTCTATCGTGCAGCTTTACTAATGGGTCAGTAACCGAGCTCATTGCACCTTCGCTTGAACTAATGTATACCAATTTAGGCGCCGATTCAGTACATCCACACTACTAGAGCAGCACATTACACGTCAAGAAAATAAACTTGAGTGTCCGCTCTGGTGGGTCAAATGGTTGACCAGATTCTCGACTTAACTAATGATTTACTTGTCATCCCAACTCTCCAATAGCGGCACCAAAATTAGGTGCGGAGGGATGCAACGTCATCGGAGATCAATGCACTCTACACAGTTATCTAGGACATCTTCTACAGAGGAGCAGACAAGTCGCGTTGATGAGCACTCCCCCAATATGGATGAAAGCACTCCCAGAGACCGCACACCGTTGTGAACTTTATGATCAAGGGAAAGGAATCAATGGATTACAGCTCAACAAGTGCTACCAATCAGTATTTTCGGAGGAAGCAGCCTTGTCAGCTACCCATATTGCCGCGATTTTGGGATAGTATAACGCGATTCTGCGTTTCATTGCCTGTTGTTATCTGAATTTTTTCATTTCGTTTGATTGTCTTTGGTTTGCTTGTATTTATCTCTATTGACATGCCCTGGAAGCACCGTAAATCCTTCCCTATTCTATCTACGTCATTTACACTAGTACTATATCTTCATTTATTAGTTATGAGATCGAATTCTTTTGTCAAAGCGCAGCATGGATGAGCCTCGAAGTGGCCCCCGCTTCCAAATTGGAGAGATATGACAATTGTGTCCCTGAGAAAAAGGGGTGGGCGGTATGCACGTACGTAATTCTTCTTCCGCCGTTTGTACAGAGAGGTTTTGTGCCCCAGCGTCTAGCTCAGCCGCGCCGCGCCACGAACATGAGGCTACCGCCGTTTTAGCGCTGGAGACTGAAAAGAGGTTGGCTAGCTACGTCCCGGTAGAAAATATATATAACTCCAACGTACTGGACAATCGGACTTAGGTCTCTTCACCCACTCGGAATTTTTCTAGGTTCACCTTACTTGGTCATCGCAATGAATCAAACCGCAGACGTTACCCTGGGCAGAGCCCGGACAAGGTATGATGGCCATCGCGAGGCCTGTTCCCGAAGTCCTAGGCGTAATGAGCCGTGGAAGGCGGGAATAAGCCTCGCGAGCCGGCATGCTGTACTGAACTATGTACTTAATTCCTCAGACTGAACGTTGGCTTAGTACCAGCCCAAATGGGCTTGCCCTGATGGACCCTAATCGTGGTATGTTACCTTCACAGTGAATTAATGGCAAAAGAATTTATACTTCTCTGACAGCTTGTGAGCACGGGGAAAGCTACTCTTCTCCTCAACGGGGCTCTTTCGCCAAGGCCACTGAGAAGCAGCCCCAAAATCAAATACAGGCAATAGAATTCTCCTCCCTTGGATCGTCAAACACCGGCTATGACCCTCTATTGCTATGGCTCCAGCTTACTACCTCCCAATCTCCTGACAGGGGCCCGGAAAAATTGCCATGTCTGGCTCAGGATTCGGTACCCTCACAAGCGCAGCCCAATTTGAATTCGTACGGGAGTGACATTACTGCTCTAGGTGAAGGAACTTTCGATTTTAGATACAGATGCCTTATCTAACATGTTTCTGGTGTCATCCGAACACTACTCTACTCTGATTTAAACGTTCGAATAATATAGCGGGCTCTGAGGTCAATAACACACCCTCAGTATATTTCACGACCTATCCGTCGCCATTTTCGTTTGCACAACACTCTTCGTTACCCACCTTCGATATTTATAACGGTACGCCCCACATGCTCTATAACACTTAATATTTACTCATCTTGTCCCCCGAACTCGTTCGTCTTATTAAGATGATCACCCCCATGCCGACCTATTTCGACTCCCATCAAGTATGAGCAGTATTTGGTCGCTACCTGATCTGTATGAAAACACTAAACCGATGGAAGCAAGCCTTCAAGGTCAACCACAAGAAGATTGTATAGGGCCAGCCGAAGAATTCATGTGTGCATTCAACGAACTCGTTGCCCCAACCGCAACCCCAAATCATCTGAACTTATTGTCGCGTGATAAAGACCAGCAAGAAAGATCCTGCGGGCCACTGATGACCGGTTCCACCATAATAGCGCATGACCCGCCCAAATTCACAACTCCCCAAGGTAAGTTCTGGCTCGCTCTGGGCTAATCGACTAGGCTAAACGTAGTTTGAAGAACCAGGATTATTCTTGGAAAAACGGAGCCAAAACTCGCAAGATATACGTGTTTCATCAGGCAGAACAGAGTCATCTGCTCCTTCTGTAGGAGGATACAAAGAAAGGCACCACCTTAATTATCGCCCGCTTGAACCCTACCCTCGTGCGGGCAATACTGGGGCCCCAGAGCGTGGCCCACACCCTCTCGGGATCGTCTTCCCATCTCTCTCTTCAGCATATCCTCTGGAAGTAACTGGAGCCGAAAACGCCTTTAAAGACGGATCCTTTCATCCAAACCCGGCTCTTCGAAGGCTTCTCGAACAAGTACTAGTAGCAGACTTTATACGCCTCAATACCATGGAGCCATGCCTCAACGACGATTATAGTGTCATTGCTCTCTCGAATGTCGCCAAGATGGTCGGCTGCCCTTTGGTCATCGGCAAAGCCCTTCAGTATTCCTTGTTCACACTCTTCCTCAAGAGACCGGGAAACATTTGTCTTTTATGCGGAAAATCAACAACCTGCCTCAATAGAGCTCTGGGTTGCGTTCGTGCTCATCTACAGCATCGTCCTTTCAAGTGCACTGGATGTTCACTGTGCAGTTCTGTATCTGGGTGAGTCGTAGCGGCCAAATTTCTCATCAAACTATGATATTATTTTCTCATATATTTATCAGTTATGCTCAATTCAGTACCTTGGCACATTTAAAGGATCATGTCGTACGTCAGACAGTTAAGCAAAAGTGCACACTTTGGTAAGTACGCTGGTTTCAGAAATCTGACCTTGGTTAACAACTGTGTTGCATCTTTGGTCGCTCTCCCAGCCAAGCTACAATCAGGATTGGGGGGATGTATCGCCACTGGCAGTCAATGCACCCTGGGAAGGCGTTCAAGTCAAAGTCTTCTTCTCATTTTAGGGGTATTTTCGAGGACTTGCAACCTCGCTCGACAAGAGCTTTAAAATAGAGTTGACGTCCGATGAATGAGCTTGGAGATGACTTTTGGTATCCACTCTTTCCGTTTCACAAGTATGCTTGATAGAATTCCGGCCATATATATCAGCGTTGGGTTTTCCGATTCATCTCCCCCATATCCACCCGCTATTTCCATGTCCACCGTCTCTCCGAGCGGGTCGTTTCTCTTCACCAAGCTGAGAGCATGCAGCGAGTAGAGAGGCAGCGAGCATCAAGCTGCCATCCTCTATGCTTTAATTCGGGTCATTCGTACAGTAGATTAGTACTTCAGATGAGTATTCCCCATGCCTGAGGGAAACCAAAACGGGTACATACGGGTGCGTGGTCGATGATACTGAGAAGAGGAGAAACAGGGCTCGATGGCCACATGATTCGTATGACAGGGCGCAGCTCCACGCGAAATCCATTCCAGTGGAAGGCTGTGGCAGAGAGTGGGTTGGAGCCAACCACGACCACCAGTGATGACTACGTCCCGGATCAGGATTTCGTATTCTGCTCCGACCAACTTTCTTGCTTCCGACCAGTGGATACAGATACGAACAGCGTTGGAAGAACACCTCCCTCTACGGTCACTCTATTGGAAACCCAGCGCAAGTGGCTCAACACCTTCTAATACCGGCACATCCGTATCCAGTATCGATGAAATGCGTACACAGAAGATAGATAAACTACAGGTCGACCTTGTTGCGCTTGATGCTATCAAAGATGAAGGTTCAAGTCAGGTTCCAAGCAGTGTGCTCGAACGCCCACTTGTGAACCTCTATTTTTTCCCATGCGAAGTAATCCATCCCAAATGCATCTGATACGGTGATCTGATGGTAAATCCTTGTTGGTTACAGGATAACGAATCATACAAAAACATCTATAAGAAGCTTGTGAAGGATTGGCAGACTTTAGTGACCAATCCAATAAAGCGACACCAGGAATGGCTTGTGGTTCTCGTCATACGTCCCGACTTTCGCTCGTCGAGCGCCACGTCGCGCATCTTCTCAATGCGTGCACCAGTGCTCGAAAAAGTAAAGGCAGATATCAACACTGATAAGAAAAAGGAGAGATGTGTAGAGTTGGTATGGCCAATGCTCCTTGCTGGTGGGAACGCGGCACCTGCGAATTCAGGAGACGATGGGTGGAAAGAGGTTGAAGAAAAGCTCAAGGAGGCGGTTATAGGTGGATTCGAGAGCTATGTTTCAGGGAGAAGAGAGGAGATCGCAAAGTCAGAGGGTCAACGACTTATGCCTGGCTGGAATTTCTGCACATACTTTATCCTAAAGGTTCGTACGTCTCGTTGTCGTAATATAGTTCGGGGACTTAGTACCGAACAGGAAAGCTTAGCAAGCTCGTTTGATGGTATGGGCCTCCTTGACGAGGCACTTCAAGTCTACATCGAGCTGGAGGCATCCTTCTTCCAGGCGCTCCACGGTCAGTTCACCTAAACCTTGAAGCGGTACTCTTATTAACCTCCGATCATTTGATATAGAGCGCAACCTTCCATGGTTTGGCAATCTCGGCGGTACAGCAGCGGGGGATGATTCACGTTCCATCCTATCCACCAGCTCAAAACCATACCACGATCTTATTCTGGCCAATACCATCACCCTTTTTGACTTTAGAACATATCTCTTCGCCAAGCAAATGGCGCTCCTGGGCAAGATGGGACGTGTGCGTGACGTCCTTACACGAGGAAAGGAGTTCATAGTCGGGTTTGCGAGAAACCTCCGAGAGAGCGAGGCATGTCTTCCGTATCCAATAATGACTCATAACTGACTTGTATTTAGAGCTCCTTTACAGCGTTCTTTATGGAAAGCTGGATCTACTCGGCATGTCTGAACACGGTATCTCAATGCGATAGGGCATTGGAGGTCATGAAAGAGAGTGCCACTCCCAATGCCACATTCATAGCCCAATATGCCGCAGCCAAAGGGGAACTAGTCGAGCTAGCAAGGCACCAAGTTAGTCATCATCGCTATTCTATTCAGCCATCTACGTCATCTGATCTCATGCGACGCTATAGCTTGATAAAATCGGCGTGCATCTCGGCTATTTGGCACCCTCTCCACCTTTTTCCCTGTCACTGCCTTCCACTTTCAGCCACCCCCGATTTGCAAACGGTGAAAAACTCAATAGCAAGATCACAAGGCCTGAGCTAGTGGAAACGTTGGGTCAGTATGGGGTTCTCCCAAGACAAAGGAAACACCGGACCGGAAACGCCGGTGATCTGACAGACACACCCGCAGGAGACAAGGACGCTTTTGACGGGCTCTATGTACGCGTTACGCAAGACGCAATCGATTGCTTTGTAGAAGGGAAAAGGAGGAAATGGGCGTTGAAACTGCACGGCGATCTGGCCGCATTTGACCTGTACGTATGATCCTGCCAATCTTCGTTCATTTCCATCTTTGGCAGTATTAAAGCCCTGTTGATCGTCTCATTCTGTTCTATTCCAGATCCCGTGGCAACTTTCCAACCGCGCATCAAACGTATGCATCACTGCCGGCTCATTATGCCCCTCCAAAACACCCATGGCCGCCACTTGAAGCATTTGTACTCGCGAGGTCACTTGATGCACACGTGAAGGCTGGCAGGGAGCTCGACAGGGCATGGCTGGAGAATGCGTTGACCTTCTTGGGTTCCTGTGTCACGAGTGAGGCAGACACGCAGTGGGAGGGCCATGGAATGGAGGGAATAGGTCGAGAGGGAAGAACAAAGTACTTGGAAGGCCTCGTAGGAGAGATTCGCAACACTGCCGACGGCCTGGAGGAGGGTGAGTTCGCTGCTTCTTTACATGAATTCACACTCAGTACCATTCAGAGCTGATACGTAGCGACGTTGGCATCTTCTCCTTGTCGTTCCCAAGCACGGAGGCGCGCCTAGCTGGGGATCAGGACGGCTCGTATCTCGACGTTATCGTGGTCAATCATTTATCCTGCGTAAGTGCGTAAACGATACATCAAAGGTGATGCTTGACCTTGTCTATAGGATATCAGCATTGAACGAGTATCGCTCGTGACTGAAGGAGAGGAGGACACCCAGTTTACCTATGAGTACGACTCAGTTGTTCTACATCCAGGGAATAATTCGTTGTCACTCTTTTGTCCTGTAAGTGCCTTTTTATCTCTGTTGGCTGTCTTGTCCAACTTCTCTCTAGGACTCGCACACGGGGACATTTGCTCTTAGCCACGTTTCGATATGGATATCAAAGGTCCACCTCCGATGGAGATATCCCAACGAATCATCAGAATTCCCTCCTCCCAACTCGCCTTTATTGCCGGCCCATGTTAGCCTCCCACATACCAAACCTATAGTCAGAATACCCGTGGACAAAGATGCATTGGATGTGAAGCTCTCTCTTCCAAAGACTAGTAAGTTCATTTAAAAGCGTATCGAATAACTCTAATAGTCCTCGTCTAGTTCAATGGGATGCTGCGCCAGCGGTGATGCTTAGTGTGCATTCAGGTCGTAACGATATCGAAGAAGCTATTGTTAGAGTCCACGGTCCCACAGGCGTCGTCTTTCGGCTTACAGATGTAGCCCTACTTGGCGATTCAGGTACGTTTATTCATCAGCGCTACAACACAAGTTGGTAACTGGGTTAAACAGATTCAACTTCACTCGTTCCGGAAGAATCCCACGTCACTCTTCAAAACATTCACCGCGGCCAGGTGGTCTCTTTCGCGGTCCCACATTCTCCGCCGCCTGCTGGTTCAATGCTCTCTGTTTCTATCTCCATCGAATACACGACAAAGTCATCTGATGAGCAGACCTCGTCTTCTACTTCCGATCTTCGTCGAAAGTTTTCTGCTGTTCGACGGGTATCGACTGCACTGCCGCTCCAAGTCAGCGTCATGGACTCGTTCAGAGGAAAGACGTGAGCGTACCTTCATTTGAGTACGAAGGTGGTATTGTTAACAACCCCCAGGTTGATCTCGCGGTTCACGGTCTCGTCTACATCGCATCTCCAAGTACGTGTAAAGGAGACCCAGCTGGTGGGTGGAACCGGGCTCAAGATACGGAGTCCCAGAAAGGGACCGAATCGTGTCTCGACGGTGCGTCCTTTTTATTGGGATTTTAGGGCGTATTTTCTGAAGGGGTTGGGATTCGGCAGATGGTCACGCCACAACGGCCTGCCCACTTCCTTTATCAGCTCGAATCGGAGAGTCCACGATATGGTGCGTAGGTCGGCTTGTTGTCATAGTGGAGACTGATGTTGGGTATAGAAAGGGAAACCTTGCACCTACATATCACGTACCGCACAATGCGAGAAGGTGACGTAATTCTCCAGAAAGTGTTCTTCTCTTACTGAATCGGACGCATTTAGAGATTGAGTTGAGACTGCAGGAGGAAGTCCAGCGCGCGTTCGAGGAACACCCAGACTTGATCGACCGCGCCCAAGCCTTGCTTGTTGATTCACTCGCGACAGACGCGTCTTGGGTTCAGCTGTATATCCACGCGGAGGAGTTGAACATTCCAGTAAAGGGATTGGACGCGATCCCAGCCGAGCTGCAGTCTGGAATTCGGGCGGTGTTGGAGGTAGGTTCTAACCGTCTTCTGTTAACCAAAACTAAACGAAAATAGAACCTAAAGAAGCCTGCTTTAGCGGAGAAAGAAGATGAAGAGGGATGGCAAAAGCTGGTCATCCCGGTAGACTTACCATTTATGCATGTGAGTGGACGGCTGCGGATATCGTGCTTATGCTGACGACGTGAAGATCCTCTGCGCCGTCGAGTTTCATCTTCAGGGCGACTTGGACTCGATCTATGCCGGTCAGCCCGTCCCCATTCGCCTGGAGATCTTTTCCTCCTTCCACTGGGGTGCCGTATCCGACGCGTCGGCGAAAGAGTATCGTATGCGTTATGCGGTCCAAGAGTCGGTGACGGACTGGCTAGTGAGCGGACACAAGCGGGGTGATTTTGTGGCCACGGTGAGGTTCCTGAGTTGATGGCCCTGCTCCACCAGCTAACTCTCTCATCCCGCGCGTTCTTTTGCTTCTAGGACGAAGGAACACATTCTGTCGAGCTGACGTTGGTTCCATTGCATCATGGAGAATTAGCGATGCCGACCCTGTCGATCTCACCACTGTCAAGGGCCACCACGGCGTCGTACGATGGTGGTATGCATAACGCCAGTGTGGCGTTGCCTTCGACGGAGACGTATCATGTCCGAGCGGCCCATAGAGTGATGGTGTTACCCCGTGGAGGGCGGAGTACGTTTGTGGTGGGGATGGGTGGGGACGAGTAAACGCGTAGGAAAATGCGGCTAAGCCAGGATGCGACACTGGCGAGCCGAAGAGAGGTGGGATCGACCGAAAGGGGAAGACAAAGCGGGGGAGTGGATCAGAAGTGGAGAACGGGCTTTTTAGGCGCCCAGGGCAGAGAGAGAGAGGAGAACAAAGGGCGAGGCGCCCGAGACGGCTACTGAGACGGTACCGCTCCGTGTCGAGGGTTAGCAAGAATTTCCGGCACAGAGGACCGTACTCACCGGCGAATTTATTTTCATCAACAAAGGATGGATCAACAGGCCCTCGAAATGATTTTGATTTTTCCCTTTGGGCTGATCTGGCAGAGAGGGTGGAAGTGGAGCTGGGCCTCGCCTCGTCTCGACTTTTTTGATAATAATATTTTTTTACTGGAAATACTGATGAGACACTTGTTGCCATCAGTGTGGGATAAGTGAGTATCCAATGGGGAATCGAGGCCATGGGAGGGTTGATCGACCCTGGGGGCGATAGGCCCCTCGTTCTTGGGCGATGAACCCGCATCTGGTCGTTGTCTTCGTCTTCGTCTGCGTCGTCGACATTGAGAGCCTGCATTGCCTGTTGCGTCTTTGGTCCCGACTGCCTCGGTCGTCTTGCCACCCAGAACAGCGGCTAACTAAACAGGAAAATCGACGATAAATAAGAACGCCGTTTCATACTTTGCTCTGTGGCGTCAGTCTCACTAGTAAAGAGTATAGTTTAATAGGTATGGACTACTGTTAAAGGTTATCTCGAAATAAGCAAGAAACAGACTCACCCCCTTAGCTAGCCTCGGTTCTCCGGGCGTCATCGACATCGCCTCCTCCTCGCCTGTCACCATTGTTTCCGATTCTTGGAAGTCTTACGTCCGACAACATATTTCAGCCGGCCTCGTGGTCTCGACGACAAGGAGCGAGTAACGAGAGCGCTCAACTGGGCCATTTTCCAATTC